>SEYY01009442.1:5000-23243 GCA_009176605.1 Armadillidium nasatum | reverse complement strand
AAAAATATTTTATGGTTCTGTTATTTAATTTTTATTATTATATTATTAAGATAAATATTAAAATTAAAAAAATATACATATTTATTTTTAGTGTCAGTACTCTCAGCACTTAAATTTTGAATAAAAATAAAACATTATTTTCTGTAATTAGAAAATAAGTAAATAGAGACAGTTAGAACTTTGAATAGAATATTAAATATAAGTGAATTGGTCCAATTAAATCACTTAAAAAATCATCTTGGGAAATAAAAATACTTTGTGTTAGATTGATGAATGCTTTCACATTTCAACACTAAATCTTTTTATTCTCTTTCGTTCCTTTTTTTTATTCACCTCTACGGCCCTACATAATTCTATGGAACAAGTTAATTTAATTACAATAATATTTATGGAATAAGTTTATATTTATAGATACTATAGATACCTTATTTTTATTTTTATTTTATTTCTTTTGAAATTTTAAAATTAAAAAATTTTATATAGCTCTTCCACCATTTTCAATAAATATCTAAAGCTAGAATTCAAAAGTAAAACAAAGTTGCAGGTTTCAATAATTTAGCCAAAAAAAAATATAGTTCGACGTTGATTAATATTTAAATTTAAATTTATATAATATATTTAATATTTATATAAATATATTTAAATTTATATAATTTTAATTTACTTCCTTTTTTTTAATCTTTTTCATATTTTGAACTTAAAAATATGAAGACAGTGACGTTACTTTATAAAAAATAAAAAAATCATGATTTTTTTTTAAATCACGTAAAAAGATCAACTGATTTTTATAATTTGATTTTTATTATGCATACCCTGCTAAAAAGTAATGTTATCTCCAATGATGTCTATATGTAAACTATTTAAAAATTTCGAAAGTTTTTCTAGAAAATATTGCTTTCTAGAAAGATTTTTAAACAAATTTAAATTTTTTATTGTCAGTTTCTAGAAAGCTTTATAAATTACTATTTATAAAGAAGTTTTTTTCTAGATAGTTAACTTTTTAACGCATTTTTCGAGTACTTTTCATTTTTAATAAAAAATTATTTGATAATGCAATTTCTACGAAATTTTTTTTTTCATACAGATATTGCAACTTTCTTGATAGATTTTTTAAATAAAATTTTTTTATTTTTATAGGAAATTTGTAAGATATATAAACTTTCTATATATATATATATATATATATATATATATATATATATATATATATATATATATATATATATATATATATATATATATATATATATATATATATATATATATATATATATATATATAATATATATTTTTTTATATAACATAGAAATCACCGCTTTCTCGAAATTTTCTTTTTATTTGCTTTAATTTTGTACGAAACTAAAATAATTTATGCCTTTGTTTTAATTATTAACCCTTTTGTTCGAAGTTTAAAAAATCTCATCAAAATCAAATTGAACTTACTTATAGTTTAATTTATTTTATGATTTCTTCTTGCATTCGCCAAAATGTTACAGACGCATTTTCTAATAAACTTTATCTTGTTTTATGATCTATCTTGCATTCGACGGAGATGTTACAGACGCATTTTCTAATAAACTTTATCTTGTTTTATGATCTATCTTGCATTCGACGGAGATGTTACAGACGCATTTTCTAATAAACTTTATCTTGTTTTATGATCTATCTTGCATTCGACGGAGATGTTACAGACGCATTTTCTAATAAACTTTATCTTGTTTTATGATCTATCTTGCATACGACGGAGATGTTACAGACGCATTTTCTAATAAACTTTCTTAGTTTTATGATTTGCTCTTGCATACGTTAGGATGTTACAGACACATTTTCAAAAAACTATCTTCGACAGCTTAATAAACCCACAATTTCTCTTCAAGGCACCGAAGAACATAAACATTTAACAGAAAACCTTCCTTGTTCTTATTTAAAGCAGATATCTGTCAACGAAAATTTTTAGAAAATAATATTTCGCTTTTATAATGTAGATCATAAACGCTTTTAAATATTTTTTATGAAAATAAAATACTGAGATCTCATAAAATTATTATTATTATTATTATTATTATTATTATTATTATTATTATTATTATTATTATTATTATTATTATTATTATTATTATTATTATTATTTACAGCCGAAATATCATTACGAGAACCGTTTATAGAGAATCACAATAGTTCTGATTATTTGGTTGGTGAAGAAATCGCCTTGAATTGTTCAATGTATATGAATGAAAAATACAAACCAGATTTCAAGTGGATTCTTCCAAATAATAACGCAGTATGTATATATTCAACACCAAAACATTAACGAGAGTAATAAGGTATTACTGATTCATATTCAAGTCTAAATTTAATAACCCAAACTGGAAATTTCACCACCAGTTGGACATCAAGATAATTTTTGCTTTAAATTTTGGATAAAGTGTCTCAAAAAAGGGAGTCAATCTCAGAAAGGGGGGTTTTGGGTTTTTGCCTAGTATTATTTCCCTATTGTTAAATGGCACTATCCGAGATGCCATTCGCAGAAAAATGCCAGGAAAATTCTCAGGACATGTTATTCGTTATTATCATGACAATGGTCGTTACAAATCTGAACATTTGAAATTAACTATTATGGTGAATACTGTATTCACGTGGAGGTCTTGCGCAACCTCTTAATAGTCATGATTTTGTCCAAAGTGATTTTTTTCATTTGCTTGTTCACTGAAGAAGCACTTCCTGGAAAGAAATTTGACACAAATGCAGCATTACAGAATATTATTTTATATGGTTAAGGCAGAAGCCATCTTTTACGGGGAGGGTTCAATTTAAAAAAACGTTTTTTAGTTTTTGATCGATTACTCTGAAATTTGCAGTGTATGTGCATTTTTTTTCCGCTGAAAACAGTCGATTTCTGACGTTTTTCTGAGTCTATAACGATTTGAAAGTTATTTGGAGCCAAACTTTTTAAAAAAAAATAAATTAAAGTGGAAAATCACTTGTCGAAATGACATAAAAACTTAACTGAATATGCTCAGCAATAATTGCTACAACTTTGATGTTGGACGTTTTTGAAATCTTCTTTAGAAAAAAAGTTAGCACCTTGATTTTTTTTTTTTAACGGAAAAACTTACCCATCCGGACAAAAAAATAAAAAAATAAAAAAGACTGTACATCTGAAATTTTTTATTTTTGATAGGTGTTTAGAGGAGCGACAGGGCTACAACTTTTATTTCAGTACATTATTAAATGCTATTTGTTCTCTTCGAGATATAGCCTCTCAAACTTTGGAGATTTTGAAATTTCTTCGAAAATTGGCCTTTTCTGAGAGGATATATCTCGATACCAAAAAATATCATTAAATAATGTATTGATAGAAAGTTGCAGTCCTCTCTCCCTTCTCTATACATCTACCAAATATGAGAAATTCGTAACTCGTTTTTTTTTTTTTTTTTTTTTTTTTTTTTTTGTCCGGAGGTGTAGAAAAATTTTAAAAACTTTTTTTTTTTTTTGTCAGGAAAATGCATATAGGTTTTTTTTTCCTAAAATGCAGAGAAGAAAACCTTGTTATAAAATTTTGTAGCCAATAAATTTGTGAATATACTATCTAAATTTCAGATCATTCCGACCAGTGGTCTGTCCTCACTGACCATTTGAAAACCGTTACAGGTACAGAAAATCGCCAGAGATGGACTATTTTCAGCGGGAAAAAAAGCTATGTACACTGAAAATTTCAGAGAAATCTGTTGAAAATTAATTTTTTTTTATAATTAGACCCTCCTCTTATATCAGATAGCAATGGTACATACATGTTCAGGAATAATGTTCCAAGAAACTGACCAAGTTTGTTGCCGGTATGTCCTTCCATAAAAACTTTGAGAGGAAAGTCTTGATCAACCTTGATAATATATATATATATATATATATATATATATATATATATATATATATATATATATATATATATATATATATATATATATATATATATATATATATATATATATATATATATATATATATATATATATATATATATATATAGGGAACACCTTTGCCATCTACAATAAAAGTAATGGAAAAACACTCCTGCAGATGATCTTTGGCGACACCCCTCATTACGTATTATTATTATTATTATTATTATTATTATTATTATTATTATTATTATTATTATTATTATTATTATTATTGTTATTATTATTATTATTATTATTATTATTATTATTATTATTATTGTTATTACTATTATTATTATTATTATTATTATTATTATTATTATTATTATTATTATTATTATTATTATTATTATTATTATTATTTATTTTTTTATTATTATTATTATTTTTGTTTTTAATATTATTCTTATTATTACATAGATCAGAGAGTTAAAGGAATTCAGGAACAGAAGCTTATCAATCAGTATTTTAATAATTAAGAACGCAAGCGTTTCAGATTCTGGTCAATATGTTTGTAGAGCAAGTGTCTTACTGCGAAAACTTTTGATATCGATTACCGCCAAGAACATTGAAATTCATGGTAAGTTTTAATTAATACTTCAACTATTTATTAATTATTAGGTTAGGTTAGGTTAATTTAG
This sequence comes from Armadillidium nasatum, assembly GCA_009176605.1. NCBI lineage: Eukaryota > Metazoa > Arthropoda > Malacostraca > Isopoda > Armadillidiidae > Armadillidium > Armadillidium nasatum. The sequence goes on along the minus strand of SEYY01009442.1, from coordinate 18,661 downwards.
AGGTTTTTAATGTTACCATGAGTTAAAATATCATGTGCAAGTTAGAAATACTTTATTCATGAATACTTATAGAAAATATTACAAACTTTTTTTGCAAAATATATAAAAAAAATGAATGGTTCATTTTCAGTAGTAAGCAATTTAATACAAAAATTTTAAAAAGTTCCATTTCTCAAAACAAGTTTAGTGGAGAATGAAAAAAAAAAAAAAAAACTTTCAAATCAATTTAATGTCTCATGCAGTTTTTTAAAAAATAATTATTTTTTACTATTAATAAAAAGAAAAATAAATTTTATCCTTTGTAATTTTATTGATTGATCAAATTTAGAGATTAAAGATTTTAAAAAGTACCTAACTTTTGATTTTTCATATATTTATAAAACTATTTTTATTATTTTTTTTTTATTTTTTTTTATTATTATTTTATGGTTTATTATATTTCATATCTCTAAAGCTGCATTCTTCATCCTCCTTCGAGAAATAACTTTAGAAGGAAATAACTTTAAAATTGAAAGAATGAAACAGTCTTCATAATTAGAACTTCAAGAATTCCTTTATGTTTTTTAAATAATATTTTTATTATTATTTCCTTAGCGAGACTAAAAACACAGTTCAGCGAGATCCCTTCCTTGCTCCCTCCTGACAAAAATATCAATGTCACTCTATTCATCACACCATCCTATTTCAACAAATCCCAGCCTGATGTCATCTGCAAGTTCGAAGCAGGATGTCCTATAAGAATTGGTGACTGTGCTAAATCCAATGTTTCTAAGGTACGTTTTACTTCCAATAACATCTATAATATTTTTATTTATTATTTCTGTCATATATATATATATATATATATATATATATATATATATATATATATATATATATATATATATATATATATATATATATATATATATATATATAATAGCACCAATTAAAAAATATGCTAATGACATAGTTTTTCTGACGTTCTTCCTACAGTTATTATTATTATTATTATTATTATTATTATTATTATTATTATTATTATTATATTATTATTATTATTATTATTATTATTATTATTATATTATTATTATTATTATTATTATTATTATTATTATTATTATTATTATTATTATTATTATTATTATTATTATTATTATTATTATTATTATTATTATTATTATTATTATTATCATATTATTATTATTATTATTATATTCTTACTGTTCTGATAGACTTTGTTTTGTTGTCGATATTACTGATTGCTATTACTATTACATTTCTCCCCTTTCCTTTAATTTGTTTGGTATTACTTTTTAGTCCTACTTTATTTACATAGGTGTACTATTTTTAACGTAACAGGAACATATGAGATTTCTAGGGCTCCTTTGTAATAGCTAAAGATTTATTTAACAGATCTTTATTTTTTGGTGTTAAGTATTCATTGATGTAGATATTTGGCTTTTCTTTAATACAAGCAGATATTAGTTTGGATTTTAGTTCTTCTTCGTTTATTTTAAATCTGATCGGTCTTGTATCCTTATTTCTTTCTCTCTTTCTCCGTCACCATATTTTTTTTTGTACCAAATCGAAATACTTTGTTTACATCAATTTGGTTTATTTTTTTTAAATTTTCCTTCTATAATTTTTGCAAGAGTTTCTTTGCAATTTTTATTTGTAACCTACTCTGGCACATTTCCGGTTATTACACAAGTATTTTTTATATGCTTCTGATGGAGCTATTCTAGGGATTCCTCGATTATCTGCACCATGTTTCGGATCTCTGATAAGTCGGGGTTCGAAGGGGATTCCTCTTTATGATCATTTTCTAGCATAAATAATCTGGATTTTCAGATCTTTTATTTCTTGATCTTTCTGTTGTCTAAACTGGATAAATGCATTTTTAAGGAAAGCGATTTCCTCTTTCAAGTTTTGTATAGTCAAATGCATTTCTGAATTGAGGTTATCGTGGCAAGGGGAGTTAATTAAATATATATTTTTTTATTTGTTCCTGGTATTTATCTTTGTAACAAGTAGGCCTGAAACTTTGTTACGATATTTACGATTGATTAAGTACTTATATACAGCCATTAGATTATTATTGGGGGTGGGAATTTTCACTTCACACATGACAGGTACGGAGAGAAACGTCCTTAACCGTTACTCTACGAGAGTCAAACTATTATTACTACTACTAATAATAATATAAGATTAATAGTAATTGTAACTAATAATATTAGTAAAAATAATAGTAATACTACTGAAAGTAAAATAATAATATATGTAGTAATAATGATAATTTACTATTATTATTATTATTATTATTATTATTATTATTATTATTATTATTATTATTATTATTATTATTATTATTATTATTAAATAAATAAATAAAATAAATAATCTTTCAGGTATATACGAAGCTTGAAAAGAATATTGGCCCTCTTTACCGCTACAAAGCTGTCTTCTCAATACGTCCTTCAACTTCGGGAAAATTGTGGTGCGACGTCTGGATTGGCGGTGATTTCAGTACAGCAGAGACGTATCTGAATGTTTCTGGTAAAGTTTTTCCATTTCCTTGCTTTAATGATTGTTTCAAATTGTTGAAGTTTGAAATGTCATGCAAATGTTTTGCGAATTGGTTGAAATTAAGTTAAAGGTTATGTCCCGTTAAGGAAAATTAAGGTCCATTTATTATTACTGCAGAGGTAATAAAGTTTGGTTTGTTTTTATGAAAAATATGCATATCTGCATAGTTAATTACATATTTAATTTTATTATTACTATTTACTATGATCGAAGTGAAGATGCGAATGAAAATACGTTAAATTTTAGCTATTAACTACCAATTTAACGAATAATATCTTTATTGTGGAAACAAAAACATCATTTATTTCCGCAATTTAATAAGAAAAAAAACGTTCAGACTACATATACCTCATATATCTCATAATTTCTTCAAGAATTTAACTTCTGGCAACAAATTTACAACATTTCCACATCCATCAAAAAAAAAAAAAAAAAAAAAAAAAAAATTTAAGATCATGTAAACCTCATTTATTCACCCCTAATCAAATTAATCGATTTCTCCCTTCGATTTTTCTTCTATCATTAAATATTTCTAATTAAAATAATTACTACAGATAAAACGGCCCCATTGCTGGTAACGGTTCGCACTGAAAATGCCTTTGTAAACATGACCCGTCCAGGAACATTGAAAACGATCAAAGCCATTGAAGGGGACAATATCGATATTGCATGTTTTGCACTTGGTTCTTTATACTATTATAATTCCTTTACTTCTTCAGGTATGTAAAATTCTTTAGCTATTGACAGAAATCAATGTTTTAGAGCAAATGAAATATATGAATGCTGAACTTTATGGGATAATATTTGGAAGGGAATTTTCAATCATTTATTTGCTTTAAATTATATTTTTTAGAACACATTATGTTCATGTACTCGAATATATGGGTTATTATGAGGAAAAGTTAAGTGTAATGTTTTTATATTTTATTTGGATAAGTGAATAGGGATATTTAATTAACATCAGCCGTTTTCTAAGAGTTAACTTTTGGCATAAAAACAAATCGTTTATTTTCAAAAATCTAAGCCATTTTGATGATCGAAGTTTGAGGATGAAATCGACCAGGAATTAGCAGAATAAAAAATCTTTTGAAAAATTGGAAAAGAAATTATAATTTATATTAAAATAAAAGCTGAATAAAAATTATTATTATTATTATTATTATTATTATTATTATTATTATTATTATTATTATTATTATCATTATTATTATTATATATTATTATTATTATTATTATTATTATTATTATTATTATTATAATTATTATTATTATTATTATATTGCTCCTGATTTTCCTGTATATTTTGTTACTTTTATAGTTGATATTTTAGACACTTTTGTTGTAGTTGAGAGAACACTTTTCCATGTGATTCAAATTATCTTCAGAGTTGCTCTTAGATAAAGGAAATATCGGTGTAAGAAACGATGGTTCCTACCAATGTATTTGGCAGAAATTTACTATTAATTTTGTATCAATTGTTATTCTTATTACTGCAATAATTTATTATTTAGGTTTTGCTAATATTGCTAGTTATTGTTCTTAGTTGTTGCCTTGTTGGTACTGTTAGCAATTAAATATTGCCTTTTATTATATTGTTAATTATTGCCATTATTGTTTTAGTTGTAATTGTTATTGTAGTTATTGTTGTTACTTTGTTTTTTCTTTTTTAGATATTATTAGTTAAGATATTGTTAGTTATTTTTTACTATTGTTGTTCGTTAGTGTTGGTTATTGCTATTATTATTTTTAATGTTGTTATTTTGTTACTTATGTTAGTTTTTGGTAATAGCTTTGCTGTTGTTATTGTTATCAAACATTATTATCGTTGATAGTGCTCGTTATATATTAGTTGTTGCTATTGTTATGGTTAATTAAATTGTTCAATAATATTTAGTTAGTATTTACTGTTACTGTTATTAGTTATTATTGTAATTATACAATATCATAGTTATAGTAATTGTTATTGTAGTTAGTTATTGTCATTACTGTTAATTATCAGTTATTAATTAATATATTAATATTAGCTATTATTATTTTTTTCATTATTAATAATAATTATAGTTCTAGTTAGCTTTATTTTAAATGTTAGTTGAATTTTCTTTTGCAATTTTCCAAAAGATATTTTGTTCTTCTCTTTCTTCTATTCGCTGACCGGTTTCATTCGTCAACTTCGGACATCATAAGGGATTGGATGCTAGAAGATGAATAATTTATTTTTAAGATGTTAAGACAAAAGTTAAGATTATAAATTTTGAAAAATTATTAACAATAGGTATTTAGTTTTTGAACTTCACAAGAGGAATGCAAAGTTTAAAATTTCTAGAAGAAATAGAGGAACAAAAATTCTTTTGGAAAATTGGAGAATTTAACTAATATTAAAATAAAGCTGACTAGAACTAGAATTATTATAAAGATAATCAGATTCCTTTATCTTTTATGAAAGTTTCACAAGAAAATTAATAAGGAAATCCTCAAAATATCTTTTAAGAAGACGGCTGATGACCATCCGGTTAATCACCATCGTGTGCCAATTTATTTACCCGAGTCTGACTATACGTCAATATTTATTAGTTACACAACTAGTTGATTGTCAGATGTGTCATACTATCGTTTATTCCCTATCATTTTAGATTCTGCACTCCTCATGTGAAGTTCAAAACCAAATACCTACTCTGTTAATAATTTTTCAAAATTTATAATCTTTACCTTTGGCTTAACATCTTAAAAATAAATCATTCATCTTCTAGAATCCAAGCTTTGATGATGTTCGAAGTTGACGGACGAAACCGGTCAGCAAATAGAAGAAATATAAGAACAAAAAATATTTTGGAAAACTGGAGGAGAAAATTCAAACTATTATTATTATTATTATTATTTTTATTATTATTATTATTATTATTATTATTTATTATATTATTATTTATTATTATTTTTTTTTATTTATAATTTATTAAATTATTATATTATTTTATTCATTTTATTATTTTATTATTATTTTTTTTTTTCACTTTACTACCACTCACGAGCAGAGCCTATTTCAAGGAGGGGTTATATTATTATTATTATTATTTTTATTTATTATTATTATTATTATTATTTTATTGGTGTTATTAATTCTTGCAGGAAAAACTAGTGCATGTGACACAAAACTTTCTTTAGGAAAGTGTTTAAATATAGTAAACATCTCCCTTAGAGAAGATTGGTTCTTTGAATGCATAGCCCAAACTCGCATTACAAACGTTACCGAGAAGATATCTTTCCGGTTTCATGTGGATGGTAATATTATTTTATTTTATTATTTTTCCTCGATAAAGAGATTAAGGTAATTAATAGTTGTGTGTGGTAAAAGTAAGCCAATGGTTAAATGTTGTTATGTGAAATTTTAGAAATATAATAAATATAATGATGATATAATTAAAGAAATGGTAAATGAATCGAAAGGTTAATAAAAAACCGTAAACATAGACATAATATCACACCTTATAACCATGCACTAAAAATGAGCACAATATAACTATTAATTAATCACGGAACTGAACGTTTCTCTTGAAAAATTTTCCAGATTTAATTGCTTATCTTTACCAGATGTAAATGTATGGGTTTGTTTTAATATCTCCACAAGTTATAAATTCCTCGATTTTTATTATGTCACTACCAGAAACACCCTAGTGTTATTCTTAATATGATAAATAATACTCTTTATTTTTTACTATTGATTTTACCAAGATATAAATAAAATCTCTAATAAAGGTTACTCTTCGAGTAATTGGAATACCTTTGATTAATAAATATAAAAATGCTCAAGAAGTCATATCATAGACTAAGGCAGTGTTATGAAGTGGGCAATTGCTTCTTTGAAGTCTAAAGAGAAAAAACGAATGAATAATTTTTAATAGCAGTCTTCTCCTTTTCCTTGAGGTTACCACACTTTCTTGTAGAATTCAATGATGGCGTCGCGTCGGAACGAATGATGAGTTTAAGATAGAAGGAAAATCCTTTTTTTTTTTAAGGTTTATGACAAGAAAATTATTAGTATTTATGAAGCTTAACTTACGACAAAACTTATAAAACTTATTATAAACTTAGGAAAGATTACTTAGAAACTTAACTTAGGAAAAATTACTTATAAAGCTTAACTTACGAAAAAACTTTCCTAAGTTAAGTTTCTAAGTAATTTTTCCAAAGTATTTCCTAAGTAAGTTTAATAAGTTTTTCCTAAGTTAAGCTTCCTAAGTACTTTTCTATGTTTTTCCTAAGTAAGATTTCGTAAGTAAATTTTTTGTCTTTATCCTTTGAATTGAAGTGTTTTGTGAATTATACTCATGAAATTAAGTTTAAATTCGTTGAATTAGGTGTTTTCCTGTTATATGTTGTTGAAATTGTGTTTTTTGTGCATTATGCCTTTGAATTTGGTGTTTTTAGAAATATAAATGAAATTTGGGTTATATAAATAGGGATGATGATTTATAATGAAGGCATAGACCATTACTTAATCGAGAAAGACGACTTTGGTGAAGTAGATGAAGGTTTGGTTATGTGAAAATATTGTGGTTGGGGAGTTCGAAAGATAAGTTGTGGGTTTCTTGAGTGATAAAAGTCAGTTTGTGAACTGATAAAGGATTTGTTCGTTAAATGCAGAAAGTTTATGAATTTAAAATGAAGAAAGTCATGGCAAATATAGTGATGGGCAATACTAGGATTCAATGGATGCTTGTATATGTGTGAATAAGTGTTTTACTGCTTTAATCTGAAGGAAAGTTAGAGATGGTGTTGTGAATAGGGCTGTTAGGCGTGACTAGGTGTCTCTATATACGAATAACCATCTAAAGGGACTAGGAAAGAGCGTCGGGTCTTGAAGCGACCGTAAACATAATCGAAAGTTGTAGTAATGTTGGTTCGATTCCTGCCAAATTTTTTCTGTGGAATTGTCCTTTAGACTTATCTTGAAATTTAATCTGCAGGACCCGGAAAAGGTCTAGGAACGAACGTGCTATTTATGAATTCCTAGAAAGGTCTCAGGAAAGAGACTGAGAAATGGATGTTGGGATTAAAGTCCAAAGAAAAAAGAGAATAGTGTGGAAAGCTGAAAGTGCTCAATAGCTGGAAAATCATCGGAATTTCGATCAATCGATGTTCCGATATATCAGATGTTATATCAGCGATACTTTTATTCCCACCGATATTTCCCAATACCGATATTTTGTCGATTCATCGGATTTTGTAACGATCGTTACATTACACGAAAAGGCCCAGAAAAGACCGAAGGAACTGGACGTTCAAGCTGAAATCTTCGATATATCGATCAATTAATCGTCTACCCGCTGTTCTTGGACCTCTTACTACTCGCGTGGAAAAATTTTTGATTGATTTTGTCAAAAAGCTTTAAGTAATTTTAAAATCTTTCTTTCAAAATCTTTATTTGTTCTTCTCTCTACAAATTTTTCTATAATTTTCTGACCTCTATGTTGTATTGTTATTAAACAATTCGTAAAAATTAGTAAAATCATATTAAACACATTATATTCTTAAATTAAAATTTTTTTTTATTTCAAATAAATATTTTTTTATGTGCAACATGATTAATGTGAATTATTTAGCATTTGTGTCGACTTTTAATCATCATTCTTAATGCAGAAAAAATAGCTCCTTCTGTTCTGCCAAGTTCCAATGTGTCTTTAGAAGGGACGGAAATATTAGTGAAGTCACCTTTCCCATTTTTTATTGCCTGTTATGTAGAAGGGAGACCTAAACCCAAGATTACATGGTTAAAGGTATGTTTATAAGGGTCATTCATTCCAACTATATGAACGTGAAAAGGGAAAGTAACCCTCCTATATAAAAATTAATCTTCTAACTTCTTACTAGATTTTTTCTAAGTTTGTAGTAAGTCTTTTGTTACAAGACTAGATTTCCGAGGCAAGACACGAACTCGGATATAAAAATTAATGATTTGTTAGGCTGTCTATTACAATCATAAATTAATCATTAAACTTTTTAAGGACGGTGAAAATATTGACGAAATTATTGAAAATAATGTCGAAGTTTCCTTGAGGGATGATAACCAAATTATTGAATTCAAATTTACAACAACGAAATACGCAGGAAAATATGAATGCAGCATCGAGAATAGGGTCGGACATATTCAGCCTTTTACAAACGTCATTATCGAAGGTATATTATTATTATTATTATTTAATTATATATTATTATTATTATTATTATTATTATTATTATTATTATTTAATGTGAATAATTTTATATCACATTTCTCTTCAGACGAAGCTTTGGCACTCTCAGAAAAGAATTTGAGAATTTCTATCGTGAGCATTATCATCATTGTCATCATTTCATTCTCCGTCGTAATCTTCTTTAGTCATTAAAATCAAGAAGAAGAAGATTATACGTAATGATATGCTTCAATTCGAATTATTCCTTTTCCAGGAAGGAAAAGCTGAAAAACTGAACAAGGAATGTACGATTAGAAGAACAAGCAGAGCTGCTTCCATATGACCATTCTTATGAAGTGGAGAGAGAGAATATTACGCTAGGTTAGACGCGTGCTAAGTTCACTTACATTTATAATATAATAATAATAATAATAATAATAATAATAATAATAATAATAATAATAATAATAATAATAAAAAATAATAATAATTAATGTAATAATAATGATATTAAGTAATATAAACTTTCTAATCATTAGGAAAGCAATTGGGTACTGGAGCCTTTGGAAGAGTGTTGATAGCTCAAGTGAAAGGTTTGAATGGAAAAGAATCACCAACACGTGTGGCAATCAAGATGTGTAAATATGAAGGTGATAAGACGCACCTTCGAGCCCTAATACTGGAACTAAAGATTATGATTCATTTGGGCAAACACTTGAATATTGTGAACCTTATGGGAGCTCACACTTCAAATATTGACAAAGGTTAGTCCAAATTAAAAAAAATAATCATGATTCATTTTTGTAAATACTTAAATATTTTGAACCTTATTAAAGCCCGTAATTTAAATATTGACAAAAGTAAATCAAACCTACCAAAATCATTTTTCATTTGGGAAATTACATGAATATTTTGAATTATACTGGAGTTTAAACTCAAATATAGGACCAGCATCTCAAGATTACATGATCATAATTCAAGTAGGCATGCATTTAACTATTGTGAATCGAATTGGAGTTCATACTTAAATATGAATAGGGAAATTAAAGTTCCATGATCCCATGATCATGATAAATATGGGTAAATAATTGAAGAGTGAGAATCTTATTGGAGCTCACACTTCAAACATGTGCAACGATAAACCTCCTGATCGTTGGAGCTTTTATTTTTAAAAAAAATAGATTCAAATAAATAAGAAATAATTTTCATATATATTTAAGGAGAATTATGGATACTTGTGGAATACTGCAGATATGGAAACCTTTTGAAGTTCATCCAGAGAGCTAAGAATAAATTTATTAACCAAATCGATCCTGTCACCAGTAATATCGATGTAGGCAGAAAATCTCGATTCCCTAATGACCCTTTGTCACCAAAGTCACTTGGATGGAGTATTGGGTAGGTGTTATTTTGAAAGAAATATATTTGTTTTCCTTATTGCTATCTCGTTGTTGTATCCTTTTTTTTGTTGTTGCAATGGTCGTAGTATTAATTGAAACAGGAGTAGTATTTTTTCTTTAAAAGTAGTAGTATTTAAATTAATAATCGAAGTAGTAGAGCTTGCCCTTATCGTAATAGCAGTGGTAGTTTTTGCTGTTGCTGTAATGGTGGTAATTATTTAATTTATTGTCGTAATGTTTAGAGTAGTTGTTTACTTTAAAAAGAATAGTAGTAGCTAATGTTCTAATAGTAGAAGTTGTAATTTTAATAGTAGTATAGTTTAGTTTATTTAGGGGAAGAGTGTTTTAGTGGTTTCTCCAATAATGATACTTATGTTTTTCTATTGTTTTAAATTTGTGTGATGGAGTGTGATTTACTTTTGTTAGCACTAAATTGTTTTAACCCGTTAATTAATTAAGTAAAAAAATTTAAGTTCAAGAAGTTTATTTGTTGATTACTAGAGAAGGTGCATCATCTCTTTTTAAAATGAGTATTTATTATTAATTTTTTTGTTTTATTTCTGTCGAAGTTTAGGTTTTATATTCATGTATCTATTTTAATATTTGTTTTTTTCATCTTAAGACTAATTGGTTTTTATTGTGGACATAGGTTTTGTTTTAATTTTAGTTTTAGTTCTAAGTTTACCTTTATATTTTTTGTTTTGTACTGATTATATTTGCTGAAATGGCGGATTTGCAGTGACGTTGGCTTCTTTTTTAGAATTTATTAATGTCTATAGCCTTCGTTTTAGTTTCAAATCTGTAGATTACCACCTGTCTAACTCTCATCCTAAGCTTTTGTTCCAGTCAAGACTCAGCCAAGGATTCATTCTCTTGATTCATTTAAAATATGTAACTATGTTTTATATTATGCTTATGGCATGAAAACTGACTCCCTATATTTAGTGATATTGTTTCTGCTACTGTTCTCATATTATAGCAGATTTTCACGCCATGCTCATTTTAGTATCCTACTACTTCTCATGAGACTCATATTCACCTATATACTGAAGTCTTGTTTTAATTTAATTTGGTTAATTAAGGTCCTCTATTATCGATCTAGGAGGGAGGAGACTAAATCATTCAGCATTCTTAACGATCTGAAGCAACAGATGAGAGAACCTATGCGTATTTTTGATTGTATAAAACAGTTCTTGAACAATCTCTATCTGAAGAGAACAATTAGCCCCTCTCTGTGTAAATATATCACTTTCCCTCCTATCGTTAAATATGACCATAACCTAATATATCTTAATTTTAAAGATTTCTCTCCAACAATTTCATTTTATCCTAAGGGTATCTTCTGGTCCTTTGATAGAGCTGATTGGAAAAATATTGCGTGCTTCTACGTTAATTATAACTGAAAAGACTGCTTTGGCTCTAAATGTGCTTCAGCTTCTGAGGAAAATTTTGTGAATGTAATCACTGAGGAAACGAATCAGTTCATTTCTTCATCTAAATCTTTCTCTCTTCAAAACCTATAGTTTCCATATGACTCTAGGTGATATTCTTTTAAGTATTTTAATGTTCTAATGTTTATAGTAGTTATTTACATTGAAAGAATAGCAGTAACTAATGTTGTAATATTAGAAGTTGTTGTAACTTTAATAGTAGTAGTTGTTTAGTTTCTTTAGGGGAAGTGTGTTCTAGTGGTTTCTCGAATAATGATGTTTATGTTTTTCTGATGTTTTCAATTTATAAGTTTTTTCAAGTGTGGAAAATTTCACATATTCATATCACTTTTGCAAATTTTCAATCAACTGTAGAGATATTACTCGATGACCAAAGACGAAATTTAGTAAACGAAAGGGCTTTGACACTTTCTGGCCTTTTGCCAAACATCTCAAACAACTTCTGTAAACCTACTTTTCTTCCTCTCTTTCTCTCTAATGGTTCTGTCGCTAATACTCCGAGATAAAAAAAGGCCAATCACCTTGGAGTCTTGTTTTACTCTAATTCAACCATAAACAACTCTAGAAATCCTTCTCCTACTCCTTCTCTCTTCAGGAGTCCCATGCATTTACTTGCAGTTAGTTATGATTAGTTGCAGGTTTTCTGAAATCCTTGAATGTTTGAAAAACAATTGGTACTGATATTATTCCTCCCCGCGTTTTGAGGGAGTGGACTCCTGAATTAGAACTGATTCTCGGTCAACTATACTTTCTTTGCCACAGTACTAGCACATTCCAAGAGTGTTGAATGCAAGTAATTTCTAACCTATACCGAAGAAAGGAAGCTGCTCTGATCCTTCTAACTATTGACCAATAACTGTCATTGGTGTTTTGTCTAAGATCTTTTAAACTATTCTCAACTCTCTCTTCTTCGGTCATCAGGAATCCCTTTTCATTTTTTCCGATCATGTGTATGCCTTGCGCTATTTGAGGTTAAATAGTGATATATTTTTCCTATATCATAGTTTTATAGTTCTCTGCCCTTAGGGACCATTTCCAAATGTGGTTGTTCCAACTTTTGTGAAATTCAACTTTTCAAAAATCCATCTGCTGTAAATCTTCCTCACACAGTCACTTATCTCACCTCTCTCCAACGATTCACCCATCTCTCGTTTTGAAAGTACAAATATTCTTGACCTTAACATAAACAAAACAGTTTTTGGAAATGTCATGTCAAAATGGTTGTAAGGAAGCACCTCCCCCCCAACCCTAAAAAAAAAAAAAAAGCTGGAAGTTCTACTTTACTCCAAATATATAAAGGTCATATCTGCCTGTGTTTTTAGTACTGATCTTTTATCTGAAGTGGATCAGATTTTTTGGATAGGGTTAAGTTAGTAGTAGTATCTGCAGTAGTACAGCTGTAGTAGTAGTAGATTTTTTGTAGAAGTGTAATAGTAGTTAACTAAGACTTTGTTTGGATTTGTTCCGGTTTACTGTTGTTGTAGTTGCTGTTACGTTAGTTCAAATTGTTGCTATTATTTACTGCAATGTGATGTTACTTATTGTTATGCCTTGCTATGTGTTGTAATTTGTTACTATGGTTGTTATCATCACTGTCGTCGTTGTGGTATAATATTATTATTATTATTATTATTATTATTATTATTATTATTATTATTATTATTATAACTCAGATATGGGAAAACTTCGAATTTAAACACTGACGCATACCTTGATTCACATCCAGAGGGTTCCATGGAAATCGGGCAGCCCATGGGAGGACACTCCTCAGCCACCTCTAATACATTATTAACAACGGTAGGAACATCAAAAGTTGGTCTGTATGTTGACAATCCTTACTACATTCCATTTATTCATGTGAAAAGGTATTACTAATTTTTCTTTGAAAGGAAGCTGTGTGCAATATATATATATATATATATATATATATATATATATATATATATATATATATATATATATATATATATATATATATATATATATATATATATATATATATATATATATATTTTGTACTATCGTGGACAGAAGTAATCGACTGTGCTTGGGTGTGCTTGGGTCAATCATTTTCA
>SEYY01009441.1:2500-34508 GCA_009176605.1 Armadillidium nasatum | reverse complement strand
GTGCCAATCTTTAAGATACTCTTAAAAAAGGCTTTTCGATAATGGGGCAAATCTAAATTTTTAGGAAGATAGTGGACGAAAAGAAAAAGGCTTATATTCGGAAATGCTTTGATCTCCTTTTGAGAAACAGGTTTTATATAAAAATTACCTAGTATTACCATTATATCTTATCAAATGAACGAAATAGACACATTTTACAAGCAAATAAGAGCTAATTAGCTTAAAATTTCAGGTTTTTGACTTTATTTATTTAAGATGCAGGTCACTTGTTGACAGCGGTTTTCACATCTAATATTTTAGGATATTAGGAGAATAAACCAAGTTCAAATTTTTATTTGATTTATTTATTTAGTAGTATTTGTGATTAGATTTATCGCACAAAAAATTTAAATCGTTTTCAGTAGTTCAATCATTTTGTCACTCGGGAAAGTCTACACATTTCAGAGAAGCAATTTTTATAGTATTTACTTCAATATAATGTGATAATATTTGTAATGTTAGTGTAAAACTTGCACACACACACACACACACATATATATATATATATATATATATATATATATATATATATATATATATATATATATATATATATATATATATATATATATATATATATATATATATATATATATATATATATATATATATATATATATATATATATATATATATATATATATATATATATATATATATATATATATATATATATATATATATATATATATATATATATATATATATATATATATATATATATATATATAATACTTTCGTTTCGTATACAAACATACTATAGAGATGGTATGGAGATACATTGCATACACAGTGATTACATTGGCTGGTAAAATTCACAGGAGATTTCAGTGTAGATATCGTTCATTTTTCATAGGGTGAGTAGTTTTCTCCATCGAGGACATAAGGTTTGCGGAAGGTAAACAACTATGGGAAATTTCTTATGATCCCTAAGCAAAGTCTAATAGTAAAAATACCATGGACACTTATTTTGTCATTGGGGTATGATTGCGTTGGGTCCTATATTATCCTATTGGTTTAATCATAAGACTGCTAAAAATAATTTATGGGCAGGTTTGTAACAATAATACAGAGGTGGGTGTGCAAATTCTAAATTTTAGAGCGCAAAGCAAAAGCGCAAATTGGAAAAACTTAGTGCGCAAGCCCAAAAGCGCACAATTTTTTAAAAATTTAGTCCGCAAACGCAAAAGCGCACATGTTCGCAAATCAAAAAAAATTTTAAAGAGCAAATTTAGGAGCCAAAAAAAAAAAAAAAAAATAAACAAAAAAAATAGTGCGCAAGTATGTAAAGATGAATTATTTTAAATTTTATTTGAAAGATGCAAATATATAACAAAAAATGAGAAAGATTTTAATCTTATTTTTTCAATTATCTATGATCTCTTCCTCCTCGTAGCTCTTTTTTCTCACATTCTGAATAGGGTCATATTCCCTTTCATAAAGATAAATTTTTCAAAATTGCTGGATGCCATGGCTGCCCTCTTTGGTCTTTGAATGTCAGAGCCTTGACTAAACAACCTCTCCACGGTCGCTGAGCTGGCTAATGGGGTATTATACTTAATAAACAAGTCAACCCTGACCTCTTGGTATTGACACAAAAACAGGTTCCTAGTGAGAGGGATTACTGTGGTGAACATTTACTGCAGTCCATCTATCCAAGGTTTGTCCCAACTTCTCCTCCAGAGGTGTCTGCTGGATATATGGGGCCTTCAGTTTCTGAAATATTTAGAAATGGTATCAAGAATTCAAATTTTTTTTAAAATTTCATTTGAACATTATGTCAGTGTATTGTGTATATATATATATATATATATATATATATATATATATATATATATATATATATATATATATATATATATATATATATATATATATATATATATATATATATATATATATATATATATATATATATATAAAATATAAGAGATGCTTAAAGTTTGTTCCAAATTATAAAAATAACTCACCTTAAATGGGTCCATTTCAGACTCAGTCCCATCACCTTCAGTGCCTTGATGTGGAGGAGTAAAGATTCGATGCAATATTACACTTTATTTCCTCCAATATCCTCGTCTTGACAGCTGGGTACTTCCCCTCATTTAACGTACGTACCACTCCGAGTTTGAAGTGAGGGTGCTGGGCTGTTGCCATAAGCAAATGAAAATCATCAAAGATACTGCTGAACCTCGGTTCAAAGCAAAAGCAAATTTGCGCTTTTGTGCTTTTAAAAAAAAAGTTATTGAGTGCAAATGCAAAAGCGCAAATTTTCGAAATTTCGCACAAACGGAAAAGCGCAAATTGCGCTTTTAGGCTTATACCCACCTCTGCAACAATTCCAAAGTTATAAGCAAGTTTTTTTCATAGGACCCAATAGGATTGAATGCACATAGAGTTCAATGATTTTCTATAAGTTTTATCATAGAACATTACTACTATTTTTGTGGTAATATTTAGCTTATTATTATTATTATTATTATTATTATTATTATTATTATTATTATTATTATTATTATTATTATTATTATTATTATTATTATTATTATTATTATTATTATAAAAATGGTACTCATTACAATGCACTTTGTATTTTGCAGTAAGCATTAGCGATATTTTGGATGTAATTGAAACTATGATTACTACTATTTATTTGCAATTAACTTCGTAACAATAAATTGAAATCAAAAACACAAATTTAAAAAATTCTTTTTAGTATCCCTTAAAATAAATTTTTCTTTCATTTATTTCTTTTATGCATTAATTTTAAGGTAAACTCTCTTATTGTTAATTATGACTTTTAATCTTTACTCTTCTATACATATATTTTTTAATCAATAAAACCTACAAAGTAGAAGAAATTGTAACTATTTTAAGATATATATTTAAAGCTTTTACACTCTACTAAAGCACAATCTAATTTAAACTTATTTCACTAAATTAAACTTTGGATTTTCCAATATCTTTGAATGTTCTAATATCTTTTTATCAATTTTATCTCTTCGATTTCTAAAAAGTTTTTCTTTTTATAGTTTGATTAATTAAATATAGAATATATATATATATATATATATATATATATATATATATATATATATATATATATATATATATATATATATATATATATATATATATATATATATATATATATATATATATATATATATATATATATATATTATTTCTATTCATCCTCATCATCATCACCGCTATCCAACCCGGTAGACTGGCCCCTGTCAAGTGCTACTCCTCCAGAATCTTCTCTGTGCATTTCTGTCTTCAAACATTCTGTTTTCTTCAACCTCTTTCAGCGACTTGCTCCTTCTTCGTATGGCTTCCGCCACCGCCTCCAACCATCTCTTTCCTCGTCTTCCAATCGGTCTTCTTCACTCTGGTCTCCATTCCAACATCTCTCTCAGCCTCTCTCTCTTCTCCATTCTCTTCACGTATCCAAACTATCTCAACTGGTTTCTTTCCACTCGCTCCAAAATTGACTACACTTTAGGTTCCTCCCTCCTCATCCTATCTCTCAGCGACACTAATTGCCCTAATGACTCTGAGTATTCTCATTTCCGTGGCTTCTATTCTGCTCTTATGAACTGCTTTCATTGTCCAATGTCCAACATTTCGAACTGTACAACAATATTGATCTCAACATTGTTGTATTTATTAGTACTTTGACCTCTTCGACATTCCTCTTTTCTTTAGTAGTAGATTAAACATTTTTACATTCTTTTAGAATTTTCCTATTCTCTTCATCAACTCATCCTCCAGTCTTTCTTTTTCGTCGAACACCACACACAAGTTTTTAAATTTATTTGCCCTCTTTAATCTAGTCTCCTCTGTGTTCACAACTATAATCTTCTCTGTCCTTTGCTATTGCCATTACTTCTGCTTTCTTTCTGTTTATCCTCATACCCATTGAGTTTAGCACATTATTCCACCTATTCACAGCATCCTGCAGATCTTCAGCTCCTGATGTTATAACTGCCTCATCATCCTCATATACTAACGTGTATTCTCTATTCTCCCTTATGCATATTCTTTTAAGACAGTTATCCAGGTACAGCGGTGGCTGTCGTACCCCGGTTTTCACTTTAAGAAATCTCTCACTTCTTCTTCCTCCTCCTCCTCCTCCTGACCATATTTATAGTTTTTTCATACATGTTCTTAATATCTATTATTAATTTTGATTGTACACTGAGACTTCTAATACTCTCCACAGTCTTTCTCCTTGTATCAGTGTAACAAATGCCTTCCTTCATATACCATTCTTTTATGTAGTCTAAATCTGTGTTGCCATTTTCCAATTTTATCTTTAATCTTCATCCTCATTCTTCTCTCTAAGTTCCTATTAACCTTATTCCTCTATTATTTCTCTCTCTCTCTCTCTCTCTCTCTCTCTCTCTCTCTATATATATATATATATATATATATATATATATATATATATATATATATATATATATATATATATATATATATATATATATATATATATATATATATATATATATATATATTAATCATTAAATGTTAACTAACAAAGTTAACTACTTAACTTTTAAATAATGTTAACTTTGAAAATCATTGTCGAACTCATTAACTCTCATTGACTAAAGTCCGCTGAAGCTTAAATTTCCTAAATAAATTTTTAACATTTTCTGTATATTTTCAGATTTTCAGTACATACACTTTGTGATGCTAATTTCCCTACAAATGTATATAAATTTTCGAGTCATCATTTGTATGTGCAAATGTGAGCATGTATGTGTGGCATCTGAGGTAATTGTTTCAATTCAAAAAAAAAATGTTGATGTCTTGAGGTTGCAATTGCCAGTTCCACCTTAATGAAAGAATACTCGTTCAAGTCAAGGAATAAGATGATTTTCAACTGCAAGAAATGCAAATGTCCAAGACTGAACCAATTGAGGAATTTATGAGAGGCCTCAACAGCCTCAAACATCACATCAGGAGGATCCACCTAGCCAAGTTAACACAGTTTGAAGAGGTCTAAGCATGTTTATTCCGTGTACATTTTCGAAGTCAACATGCTGTCCCTCAACTTTGCTTATTTTTAATTCCTCGAGAGGCTGATTCTCAAGGCACTGAACACTAGTAAAAGCTCTGTCTGTAGGAAGATACCGAGTAGGTGGATTTTTTTTTATTCAAATACTGACTTAAAGCAGTGCTTGATCAGGTTATAAACAAATTTTTTAAATTTTTTATGTCAGTTAAATTTACATTTTAAATTTAAAAATAAAAATTTTAATTTACAGATTTTCAAATTTCAAGGTCCTCGTCTGGTACAGTGCTAGAATATCAGTGGATCCGAATTTGAACGCCAACCCAAATTATTACTGGTATGGCCATCTAGTTAACTTGTTCAGTAGACAAGTAGGAGTTGAAGTATGACTGCCTTGCGGACTCTCTGGTTGTGTCTGTGGCTGACCCTGACGTAAATGCTACTGTTGTTGGCAATCTCATAAACCAATCAGCAGATATGAAGTATCTTGCCCACATTTTCAGCCTAATGGCCAGCAAGGATGCAAATTCTACACTCCAGAATGAAGTGCTTATGGGGCGGTAAAGGGAGAGTATAGCAAAGTCAGGTTTCTTCTGGAACCTGAAGGATCGCAGACAACATTTACGCTAAGGTGGGATCGCAAAGAAAACTGACTGTCCCAAAACAAGATGAAATGGAATTCCACCTATGACCCTATCGTACTCCTCAGCACCATCTTGGGGACTGAATGGCCTGTCTCCACAGAGTAATGATCCAGATGGAAGTCAGCGGCTTCAACGACCAGGATCTTGACTTAATTAAGATGTGAGAACTGCCAAGGTAGTGAATTGATAATAAATATTAGAATTTAATATTAATATTTGCATTTAATTTAATAAGCATAATTTTACTTATCCGTTTCCTTAGAAATTTAAATTCATAAAGTTTACTAATTCTCCATTGTTTTATTTCCGGGTCATTTCACCTGTAGACATAGAGTTTCTCAGCATTCAGGAAAAGTGCCAAGTTTACTTTCTGCGACTTACCAGGATCATCTAACCATGAAGATTTCTTTTCTTCTATTCATATTTTATTAGTCAAACTCCATTCTATAAGCCTCTGCTGCTAATCGGTGATCGAAAAGAAGTGATGTGTTTTTCGAGAAGGAGTAGATGTAAAATCTATTCCCAAAATAAGGGAGGGGGGAAGGGAGAATCTTTATAATATTATATCAGGGTTTTGTTACAAAATTTGATAAAATAAAACTTGATTAGATTTCCTTCTTTGAGTAAAATAAATATTTATGATTTAAAATTTAAATTTTAAATAATATAATTATTTATATATATATATAATATATATATATATATATATATATATATATATATATATATATATATATATATATATATATATATATATATATATATATATATATATATATATGGTATCTCCTTCACATCTCCCTCTCAAAAACACCTCCCAACTCTCCTATCCTCTTCGATGTCTCTCCCTTCTCACCTGTAAATAACATTAACATTCTTGGTCTAAACATAAACAATAAACTGTCTTGGAAACCACATATCACAATGGTTGCTAAAGCGGCTTCTAAGAAGCTGGGAAGTCTGTTCAGGTTGCGAGAATTTTTTTCTTCTGAGCAGTTACTCCAAATATATAAGGGTCTTATTTGCTCTTGTATGGAGTACTGTTCTTACTCTTCTGGATAGGATTGAGTCTAAAGCTAAAAGATTAAACTGTTCCCTACTCTCAAACTCTCTTAACCCCCTATCTCTGCGACGTGAAGTTGGCGCACTATCTCTTTTCTATAGGTACTACAATGGCAGGTGCTCGAGGGAATTGGCCTCTCCCATTCCTCCACAGTTGCGTTGTCCTCGTTGCACAAGTGGTGCCCTGCTTTCGCACCAATTTTGTGTGGATGTAGGAAACCCCAGGCTAGCCCGTTGTGGTGCCTCCTTCCTTCCAGCCAGCTCTGTTCTGTGGAACTCTCTACCATCATCTATTTTTCCTCCTGTATTTAAACTTCCACTTTTCAAGGCTTCCGTCTATGCCCACCTGAGGGATGTGCGATGGATCTGTGTTTGAATGAGTTTTCTTCCTTTGTGTGTGCCCCCCTACTTGAAAAGGGCTCTTCCCTTGAGTGGCGGAGGTCTGTATATATATATATATATATATATATATATATATATATATATATATATATATATATATATATATATATATATATATATATATATATATATATATATATATATATATATATATATATATATATATATATATATATATATATGAGTGACGTAAATTACGAAACTCTGCATTAATTGTTACTCGTAACAATATTTAATCAGAGTTACTTGAAATAATTTATAATAAAATGATAAATGCAGTTTAATTAAAGACCTTTGGTTCCGTTCCTGGAAAATGTATGAGGCAACAACAACAACAACAGCAACACTAATAATAATAATAATAATAATAATAATAATAATAATAATAATAATAATAATAATAATAATAATAATAATAATAATAATAATAATAATAATAATAATAATAATAATAATAATAATAATAATAATAATAATAATAATAATAATAATAATAATAATAATAATAATAATAATAATAATATAATAATAATAATAATTAAAATAATAATAATTAAAATAATAATAATAATAATAATAATAATAATAATAATAATAATAATAATAATAATAATAATAATAATAATAATAATAATAATAATAATTATAATAAGACCAAAACAAAGAATGTTCTAATTTGTATAATTTAATTTTTTGCAAATTTTCATCTAACTCTCAATCTTTGGAGATAGAATTGATGGCCGCTTTTGGCTCCCTCCTTTTTTTATTATTATGCGTCCTTTTTTTGTACGACCTCCTTTTTTTATTATTTTGCTCCTTCCTCCATTTTCTATTATTACTGCTTGCTAGTATCTTATTTTGACTATTATCTATTTTCTGATGCTTAAATAGTTGTGTATAGTTCCTATGGTGCTTCGTAAGTTACGTTCACTTTTATGGTCGAAATACCAGATGGACCAAGTCTTTCAAAATACCTTGTCTAAGCACGTTTTCTTGGGTTCCCTTGTGTCCCGTAGCCGCTCGAAGGAAGATTTTCATTTTTATTATTTGGTTCTTCTTTTGCAGGATTTTTATTATCAGTTTTGTCTTTGTCAAATTAACCACAAGTTTTTATTGGTTTTCGTCCTTTCTAATTTAGGGGTCTTTGAATCGGATAATTTGGTCGTTTCTGATCCGGATAATTTTTTGGCTTTTACCTATGTTAATTATTTTGATTTTATGGTTTGTTTAAAAGCTCGGAAATTGATATTTCACCTCCTTCGCCTTTTGATTGATAGAAAAAGTTTTGCAAATCTACAGAAATAGCTGACAAATTAAGCGTTTTACTGTTCCCAGTGGTTTTGGTGTGGTTAGAGTATTATTAAAAAGAACCTACGGTACCTATAATTTTGGTATCCGTATTTCCAGAGGGGGTAGACCTCTTTTGAGGGGTTTTCGAGGAAACAAAATTTTTGTTCTAACTTTAACTTTAAGTTGGTCTCTAACTTTAGCTTTAAGTTGGTCTCTAACTTTAACTTAAAGCTGGTCTCTATTCAGAAGTGTTCATATTTTATTACCTTCTTGTATCACATAAATCCCATTTAGAGCTTTTCTTAGATTGCAATACCACTACTATCCCGTTTTAAATTTAATACGTTGTCCAATTATCACATTGTGGAAAATGATACCAAACTATGGGAATTTTTGCTTCTTTATCTCCGATAAAAAGTTCTCTGCTCTCAAAAATTCCCCAAAAGCACTTTTATTTATTTATCCTTTGTTGAAAATAATCTAATTCAATGGATACCTCCCTGGGACCTCTAAAGAGGAGAACAACACTGTCCTCTGATTAAACACAAAAATTGAACTCCTTCTTCTCAAGGTACAGTTTGCACATGGATTTTTATGGTAAATTGATGCCTTTCATTGCTTATTATGGAGTAAGAGCAAAGGCCGAATCGCATAAACCTGAAGGTCTTTAATGAAGAAAGTAACTATAAGAGAGTAAAACACATTAAAATATGACCAGAGACGAAAACAAAATCTTCATTATTTGTACTGATTCATAAGTAGTAAAATTAGTTTAACTTTCCTAGCGTTCGTTAAAGAATCAGATAGTTAGATTACATTATCTTTCATTCTGCATCATTTACACAATTAATTATAATATAATCTAACTGGCTATTTGGTATAGAGCACCGCTGTTAATAAAAGGCGGTAGAAAATAATAATGATTTTGCTACGCTGAAATTTACCTTAAAAAGAATACTTTTAAAAATAACTGAGATTCACCAAATTTATATTGTAATTAAAGATTAATATACGAGTATATATATATATATATATATATATATATATATATATATATATATATATATATATATATATATATATATATATATATATATATATATATATATATATATATATATATATATATATATATATATATATATATATATATATATATATATATATATATATATATATATATATATATATATATATATATATATATATATATATATATATATATATATATATATATATATATATATATATATATATATATATATATATATATATATATATTATTATGGTTTGGGATTAGAAAGCTTAAAAGGACATGGGATAAGACAATAGAAAAACTTTATAAAAATGAAATATTGATGGTGTTAAGTCTAGAGAAAATGGATACTGTGTAAACAATTCAAACTTTAAATTACAAAAAAATATTTGTAATTTTTACAAGGCTTGAGCCATCAGGCGCATTGTCGTGGTTGATAACTTTTCACTTAGCCATAGGTGGTTAGATTTCTGATAAAGCTGCCTGTAATATATTTAAAAGAGCTGTATAAGAATATTTAGTCATAGTTGTAACTTTATTAGAACTATAATTAATACTACATTATTTTACATTCTAGAAATATGATAGGTCTGTATTTAATGTAACCCAAAGTCCTGTTAATGCTCAGCATTATTGACCTTTTCGATTTTTGGTATATTGAAGTGAATCCAAGTTTCTCGGTACCAATCAAGATTAAAATCATTTATTTAGTTGATAGTGAAGCAATTTCTGATATTTTCTTAGAAACGCTGCAATGTTCTTACAGATAAATTAATCATGTTCAGTTCTGGGCATAAAAGATGAAATACCCATTCCTTTTAAATGCTTCAAACACTTCTGTACTTTAAATGCCGTTAATATTCATACGTTTAAAACCATGCCGTTTTGTATTATGCGCACCATTTTTTGTCATGATAGCTGTGTTTGGATAACCCTCTTACTGTCATCTTCCAAGTTTGCTATGCTTTACTTTAATTCATTTCACCTTTATTGGATACATAATCAGAAAGGACGGTGATCATGAACTGTCTCTTGTTTGTCATCGTGAATCTCTTTAAAGAACAGCTTTTTTTTTTCCACAGAATTTTTGCGAACAATACTATCTATGTTCATTATTCAGTGTTCTTTCTTCTACCGAATTTTAGGACAATCTTAATTAAAATAACTTTTATATTCAAAATGTTTCATGGTCAAATTCAATATTTTGGATTAAAATTGATATTTTTACTATCATTTATTATCTATTAATGTTTTATCTCCATCTCTCCTGTATTCGAAAGCTTAGATTTACCAGAATTTCTGTTTTCAATAGCCCAGATATTTCTGCTCTCATATATATATATATATATATATATATATATATATATATATATATATATATATATATATATATATATATATATATATATATATATATATATATATATATATATATATATATATATATTTTATGTATATATTTGAAAGTACTACAAAAATGTAGAATTTTAAGAATTGAAACAAAAAATTGAGGGTGATTTTAATTTACTCAAAATAAATTATTTGTTTAGATTAATAAGTTTTTGATTTTATGATTCATATTTTTTAAAGTATCATTCGTTATTTAGTTAAAGAATTTCTTTTTTTGATAGTTTTTAAATGAAGAACTTACGATTTTAAAGTTATTGTCTTTCTGTATGGAAGAGATTCTGTGCACTTTTCAAATTAGGTTCCAGATTTTTAACTAACCTAACATAACCTAACATAACATAGCATATCCATAACCTAACCTAACCTAACCTAACCTAACCTAACATAACATAACCTAACTTAACCTAACCTAACCTAACCTAACCTAACTAACCTAACCTAACCCAAAAGAGTTTTTCAGGAATCCTTTTAAAATATGTGAAGAAGAAATTCAAGAAATTGTCAATCTAAATAAATTATTTAGTTTGGGTAAATCAAATTCATGTTCAACATCTCTTTTTAATGAGGATGAAAATGAAGATATTATGTTGAAGATGAAGATGTTTTTCAAGATGAAGATGTGGTAGAGGTTTTTTATATATTAATCTCAATTTCATTTTGATTTTTATCACTTAAGATATATTAAATTTAATTTAAATGATAAAAATTGACTAATATTATTAAATCAAAATATCGTTTTCAATTAGTTTTCAAAAGTAGTCACATGACCACTTTGGCCATTTTGAATTTTATAATCAATATCGTTTAATTTGTGTAGTTAAAATCTAATGTGTTTACAATATATATATATATATATATATATATATATATATATATATATATATATATATATATATATATATATATATATATATATATATATATATATATATATATATATATATATATATATATATATATATATAGAGAGAGAGAGAGAGAGAGAGAGAGAGAGAGAGAGAAATGTCTTTTTTCAAATCGATTATGCAAGACTTATACTAAGAATGTTAGAGTCCCTCTTTGGATACATTAGAATTCAGGAAAAAAAAATAAATGAATTATTTTACAAAAGAATAATCATCCCAGAATAGAAGTTTACGACATAGTAAGCTTCCATCTCAGAGAAAGACTGGGAGTTCTCTAACTGTAAGCAAGGAAGAAGCTACGGTAACATCAGTCAAAAAAAAAAAAAAAAAAAAAAAAAAAAAAAAAAAAAAAAAAAAAAAAAAAACGCTTTATGGTTTACTTATATGAATACCCATTAATATTTGTATAATTTCCACGAGGATATATTATTTTGACCAAGATTCGTTACATAATTCTGTCAATGGTAAAATTCTATATTTGGTTCAAGAAATAATAATCGCTTTCTCAAGAACATATCACTAGTTTGTGATTTTTGAAGCTATTTTGTTTAGTTTATCAATTAGAAGAATTGAGAATTTTCAAATTTTCCTTTAGTCAGTGTAGTATATATCCTACAAAAGTGTTAAAATAACACAGATCACGATGAGTGATAAGACAATCATTATGAGCATGGAGAAAGGTTCCCTTTTTCTCCGAACAGTTTAAATGAGCCCAAGTTAACACCAAAGATTAAAGATTGAAGGTGAATAACGTAGATGAAACAGTTTGGTAAGTCAGAGTTACAACCTAGGAAATGCAAACTTTTATAATGTAGGAGGAATATAGTCAAGATCGTAAGTATTCTTAGAATAAAGCTTAAGAAGGGAAGAAATTACAGAGTGTTTCAAAATTATGTCTGGATTTGCTAGAGAGAGTGAAAAGTGAATATCAACAGAATCTTTTGATTTTGTTAAATTTGAACCCTCTTTGGCAACTATGTTGTTTTTACCCTTTTTTGTTTCTGTTTTTACGTATTTTGAATTGTGGTAGTGGAAATATTGTTGTTTTCAATGACACAAAAATTCAAATTCATCGTTTATTTAGTTGATACCTAATCTTTCACAGAACTAAAACACCTTCAAAAGCGCTCAACTCTCACCTTCCTTTGTTATTATTATTATGATTATTTATTATTATTTTCTTAGTGATGATTCTTATTGCCTGAGTATTCTGATACGCTTCTAGAACTTGACACAGCACGAGTGATTGCTTGTATGTCCATATTGTGCGTTCTTGTATAAAGTATGTGTCTCATATCCTGGTGGTGTTTTCATTCACACAGCTTTTCTTGAAAGAATGAAAGAGTTTTCGTTACACCAAACATTCCCACCCTCACTTATTTTCTCCAATCTCTTTCTGACAGCGAAAATACTATTTTAAAATCCATTTTAAACACTGCCCTTCTCACCCCCTCAGTCGCAAACTTCCTCCTATGAGGAGAATTCGTTGAACTAGTCTTTCCAAGCAATCTCATCTTTTCTTCATCGAATTAAACCACCTCAGACTTTACAACTAAAATCTTTCTTTCATAAACTCTCCTGATAAGTCAGGAACACATTACCTATTTTCTCTTCCCAATTACATTTAATTTTGGAACTGTCCCGATTTTTCTCCATTTTTAGTAGGTGTTGTTCAGAATTTAACCTTTTTCCACTGGGTATATATATATATATATATATATATATATATATATATATATATATATATATATATATATATATATATATATATATATATATATATATATATATATATATATATAAAGGGGATGACGTTGAGTTGTAAGTACCCCCCCCTCCCACTGGACATAACTCACGTAGTGATAGGATGGGCTATTACTCTGTTGCTCTTTGGTTCGTTCCTTTTCGGGTTTCACTTTTTCAGAGGGTCTCCAGTGTACTCTCGTATCATATTGAATTGTCTATGCTCCCACTAACTTCCCATCCCCATTCTTCACATATTCCCCACAAATTTACAATCGATTACTCATGAATTACATTTCAAAATAGAAAAATGGCGAAAATAAAAATGCCTCGAAGATGTTTGGAGGTGCGGGATCCAAGCAATGGTCCTCACCCACCCTTCGTCTCATCATCACTTGAGAGTTGGC
The DNA here is from genome assembly GCA_009176605.1 of Armadillidium nasatum. Taxonomy (NCBI): domain Eukaryota; kingdom Metazoa; phylum Arthropoda; class Malacostraca; order Isopoda; family Armadillidiidae; genus Armadillidium; species Armadillidium nasatum. The sequence continues at coordinate 20,544 of SEYY01009441.1, read as the reverse complement.
GGACTCCGATGATGGGATTGGTACCACCAAGAATTCTCATCCGGCTTCCTCCGGGGAACAATCTCTTTCCATTAATTTCTGCAACATTTGCAGTCTTTTGTCTAATTTCCCCTTTGTCTAACACAACCTCCCTTCTTCTAGACCTCATTTCTTGTTCTTATCCGAATCTCAGGAGCTTCAGACCACTGACAGCAAACCTTACTCTATTACTTCCTACAATTTCTATCCTCAATTTTCAGCTAAATGTGGATGTTGTATATATATATATATATATATATATATATATATATATATATATATATATATATATATATATATATATATATATATATATATATATATATATATATATATATATATATATATGAGCAACGATGCTTTTTCTTCTTGTGTATCAAATTTGGTGCCATGAATTCTCTACTTTATGACTTCAGCTCTCTTGCAATTCTATTACTAGATTTATTTGTTCTGCCTATTTATCTCCTAATTGATGAACCCAGCAAACTTGATTTTTCTTAACTTCTTATTCTTCTCCTTATACTGTTAAACTCTCTTCCTCCTCTGGGTGCATCCGATCATCTTCTTATCTCCGTTTCTTGTTTTGTCTCTTTATGTCTTGCGCAAGAATTTCGATAACCTTCAGCTAGGAGACGTTTCTGGCACTTCGGTGCTCCTAACTGGTCTGACATGCGTTAGTACTTCACTGATTTCCCGTGGAATGATTACTGTTTCCGTGGAAAGGTCTCTCGGCGCATACACAGGGTATAACCTTCAACTAAACCTACCAAACCTTGGTTTAAATTTACTTGTTCTCATGCTATTCACCGCAGGGATGCTTCATTCAGGAATTATAATAGTCTTCAAACTCCAAAAACTTATTCAACTTATATTTCATTCCAGAATCGTGCAAAATATATTCTTCGCAACACCAAAAGCTCATTTCTCCGTTGTAAATGCAATAATCTTTCTGGTTCCTTTTCCTCTCGCCCTTTCTGGCATTTTGCAAAAAAACGTCAACTCTAACTTTGCTTCTTCCTCTTTCCCTCCTTTGGTATCTTCCTACGGCACAACTGTACTTTTACCTTCTACTGAAGTGGAACTCTTTGTTCAAACTTTTGACTCTAATTCAACCTTTGAAAATTCCAGAGCTTCAACCCCTCCAGCTCAATTATGCCTACAATTGTAATTTCTTCAAAAGATGTCATTTCTTCTCTCTCTCTGAGCTTTACACTAGGAAGGTGTATGGCCCTGATGGTATTCTTCATGCGGTTTCAAACTTATGCTTCGGAGCTTGCACCCTGCCTTGGTAAACTATTTCGATTTCTTGATGGAAATTTGCACTCATTTAGCCTGTGCCGAAAGGGGTACCCTTCTCAACCATCTAACTATCTTCCTATTTCTTTATCCCTTGTTCTTTCTAAAGTTTTCGATTTTATCTTTAATAGAAAGATTAAGTAGCATCCCAATTCTTCTAATCTTATCTCTAATTATTACTCCTTTAACTTTGAAAGATGCCCTTCCCAAAGGCAGTTAATTACAGGAAGGAGAGTGACCTTGGAGCACCTGACCTCTGATCTTAATCGTATTTCAAGTTGGGGCAAAGAATGCATGGTCGTTTTCAATGCCTCAAAAACTTAATTCCCTCATCTCTGTGCTCAACACAACCTTTCACACAGCTATGATATCTTAGAGAAGATAACTCAAACTTTCATCAGTTCTCAGTATTCTTGGTGTTTCTTTTTGTCTTGACATTTCTTGGAAGGATCACATTGCTTCTTTCTCTAAACAAGCTTCTAAGAGGTTGGGTGTTCAGAGGCTCCTTCGTGATGAGGCAACATGAGAAAAAAAATCAGTAAGAACAGTTTTAATTTCACAAAAGTTACAGTACGAGGGGTGATATACGATGAAGCCGTTCAAAATGACCACTTACGGCCGGAATACACCAATGTGAACGATTAGCTATGGAGTTTTAAGCATTCTCTAGTATTTGAGGTTTCAGCCGAATTTTATCTGCAGTATTAAATATTATCTGTATTAATTCGTTGCGATTATTAACCATCACTGCATAGACATGCCCTTTCATGTGACTCCAAAGGTAATAATTCAGAGTTGTTAGGTCAGATGATCATGCTGGTCAAGAATATGGTCTCCTCGAAGTCGTCTGTGTGCATCTATAAATACCTGTCTATTTGGTAGTGGATAGCGTTATGGGAAACGGCGATGATATTCCAGCACGGAAGCTCTGGCGTTACCATTACAAAAGCCGCAAAGTAATATGTATCTGCATATTCTACATTCGTAAACGTCAATGACCTGTGTAAACTAACCACAATGTTCACTTACAGTAACAATGACTATGTTTAGCAACCGTATTCAAAGTCTACTCCTTACACTTGTGTTCATTTACCAATGACATTAACTACAACTGATAATGTTTTAGCGGTTGTTTTCAAGGTCTAGTCGTTACAATGTTGTAAAGAAGTTACATATTTTGCATACCTATTTTTTTTTCGTCAATAAGCCATAATTCCGACCAATGTTGATATAACTTTTGTTTCTTCAAATGACTTACGTACTTTGAAGTTTGGCAGATTCCTTCCGGGATATATATATATATATATATATATATATATATATATATATATATATATATATATATATATATATATATATATATATATATATATATATATATATATATATATATATATATATATATATATATATATATAAATTAAAATTTTTTTTTTTTTTTTTTTTTTTTTTTTTTTTTTTTTTTTTTTTTTTTTATTTTAATAAAAGAATAAAAAAAAAAAGAAAGAAAAAAAAAAAAAAAAAAAAAAACGAAAGAATTTTTCTTTTCATTTTTTTTAATTAAAAATTTTTAAAAATATTAAATTACTCAAATGATTAAGCAAAAAAGAGGAAACTCATTTAACCATAATTTCTTTAGAACACACACGTATATACATATATATATATATATATATATATATATATATATATATATATATATATATATATATATATATATATATATATATATATATATATATATATATATATATATATATATATATATATATATATATATATATATATATATATATATATATATATATATATATATATATATATATATATATATATATATATATATATATATATATATATATATATATATATATATATATATATATATATATATATATATATATATATATATATATATATATATATATATATATATATATATATATATATATATATATATATATATATATATATATATATATATATATATATATATATATATATATATATATATATATATATATATATATATATATATATATATATATATATATATATATATATATATATATATATATATATATATATATATATATATATATATATATATATATATATATATATATATATATATATGTGTGTATGTGTGTGTGTGTGTGAATGTGTGTGTGTGTGTGTGTGTGTGTGTGTGTGAATTCCGCGCATGCGTTTGTGTGAGAGGTAAAATAACAGTCTATGTGTTACATTAATATTTAAGAGTAAAATAAAATGTTAAAAATATAGGCGATGAAAAGGGAATGAAAGTAAAAAGAATGGAAAAAGAGAAGTTCAAAATTGCTCTAAAAAAAAAATGAAAACTTTTGAGATCTTCAGTTTTATGTAAGAATAAATGAACAATTAATTTCCTTCACAATTAAAATATATTTTAGCAAGACATGAATATTGTTAAATAAAATAATATAAAATAAAAAAATTAATTCATTAATAAATAAATAATTTAATACGATAAATAAATGAAAATTATATTTAAAAATATTTCACGATTTGAGTATTCTTTAAATTGAAAATAATTTGATAAGTTGAAATTAAAATTAATTTTACAAGATTATGTTAAATAATAATAATAATAATAATAATAATAATAATAATAATAATAATAATAATAATAATAATAATAATAATAATAATAATAATGAATAATAATAATAATAATAATAATAATAATAATAATAATAATAATAATAATAATAATAATAATAATAATAATAATAATAATAATAATAATAATAATAATAATAATAATAATAATAATAATAATAATAATAATAATAATAATAATAATAATGTAATAACAATAAAAATATCCATTCATGAAATCCAAAACGGCAAACTAATTGCTTTTTGACAAAATTTTATTGCTATATTAAAGAGTAGATTTAACAATCTGAATACTTCTTAAATTATATTCACATGATCGTCATCGTTTTATAACTCGAGGCAAAACTCACTCCGGTTTCTTAGGTAAAAAAGTACTCACTATTTTTGTCTGCTAATTTTGGCTGGAGGATATCTTAAATAATGTGTTTCTGTGACTTTGTGGAAAATCGGTGGAGGTTTTTTTTTTTTTTTTTTTTTTTTTTTTTTTTTTTTTTTTTTTTTTTTTTTTTTTTTTTTAATGGATGTTTAAAAAAAACTATCATAATTTTCACAGAAAGAAGAGTTTATATAATTTTTAAGAATTGTTAATTTTAAGATTGTCCAATTTTCAATATAGATTTCAACGATAATTATTTAGTATCAAATTGGTTAAAATTGCATTCCCCCCTCAATTGAAGAGGGGTTCAAAGATAGTTTTCCGACAGTCTGTATCAGATCAATTTATATTTTATCAAGTGTATGAGTAGACAAGGCTAAAGTTTATCAATAAGTGGCAATGTGGATCTCATAAAAGAAATTAAACTCATGAACATGATAAGGTTACTGATTAAGAATATATTTTCTAAAGTACAAACTCTATTAAATATAAAGTCATAGGTAATAGCGCAAATCATCTATAACACCAATTTCATTCATATGCGACACTGGAGACTACATACCAGTATTCAATACGCTTATTGCTTCTTAACTTAGTTGAAAAAAAAAATCAAATGCATTACACAGTTAGTGTATTAAAATCAAAATCAAAATAAAAAAATTTTATTCAGGTAAAAGGAAAAAAATTTACAATAGTGTACAAAATAAGAATACAAATATATATTCATGATATTTTTTGTTTTCTTTTTAACTGAAAAGGTCTTCTGGGGTGACGAATTCGTCCTATGAGCCCAAATTTTGTTTCAAACATTAGATTCAGATATTTGAAATATACAGAAAAAATTTTCAAATTATTTAGTTTATATATAGATACATAGCAAAAAAAAAAAGGAAAAAAATCAAATTTAATAACAATAATAATAGTAATTAGGATAGTATTAATAATACTAAGCATAATAATTATATTAATACTAATACTAAGAATAAGAAAAAAAATAACAATAATGATAATAAAAATAACAATAGCTAGCAACTATAATAATACCAAGAATAATAATAATAATAATAATAATAATAATAATAATAATAATAATAATAATAATAATAATAATAATAATAATAAATAATAATATTAAAATTAAAATAATGAGATTAAACAGTAATGATAAGGTTCTTTGTAATTATATCTACACTAGACAATTTTTTTTAGTCAGTTTTTCGTATGCTTTTTTTTCTGCTTTATTTTTTATATTTCGCAAGAATTATTTAGCATGTAACCACTATTTATAAGCAGTTTTTAGTTGTTTTTTTTCTTTATAATGGAACCTTTATTTAAAAATAAAAATTAAAATTGCATAAAAAAAGTTTACTGGTTCCAAAAGTTTAAGATATTAAATATATTAAATATAAATGGAAATTTTTTTTAAGTATAATAACAGTAATAAGAAACCTTAGACTATTAACATAGAAGGCTATATATGTCTTTTCTTTTTCAGTCATTTTCTTTTTTCATCTTCTTATATTTTATTTTTCCAAATATTTTTTTTATAATTAATGAATATGACTGACATAATACCGTTTACCTTTCAATAGATTCTTTGAAAATGTAATTACAGAATTTGAATTTTTTTTTTTTTTTTTTTTTTTTAAATTTTTTACGCATCACGACTACTCACGGGCAAAGCCCTATTCAAGGAGGAGGTTATTAGAAGAATAAATCTTGCAATATTAAAGAGTGCAGCTCTATCTCCGCAAAGATTTGATATTATACCGAAAAATAAATAAAACATAAATTGCGGTTTTTCTTAGTTGGTAATGGTGTTTACTGGCGATGTAGAAGAAATAAATGTTCTGAACAATTCTCTGTCAGAAATAACAACTGGTTGGAGAGTACGAAAATCCAACAAAAAACAATCATTCTGTTTATATACTCTTGGAGTGAAGATATATATATATATATATATATATATATATATATATATATATATATATATATATATATATATATATATATATATATATATATATATATATATATATATATATATATATATATATATATATATATATATATATATATATATATATATATATATATATATATATTATTTCGATGTACTCAGCAATTACTTCTTTTTCAGTTTTATTAAATGCTTGAAGACAAGGCTTTTATTTCATACAAATGTTGTTCATTTGTGTCAAGCTACCATCAAGGTTCTTAAGCAGGATCTTTCATAGAATCGTATAGGGAGTTCCAGCGAGTAATACTTGGTGTTTTAAGCTTTGTTCACAACTCCTTGATTCTCGAAGCAGTTGTTGTTTTCCTATTTTGGGCATTCCACAATTCCTGTTCTTTGGCAAATGTCTTATTAAATGGATCCTTGGCACCAGAGGATCAGCGAGGAATTTCCGAAACATCCCTAGTAGCCAAGATGTTTACTGTGTGGGAAATGCACCGGCGATGTTTAGATAGGATAAGGGCATCATGTTCTAGCTGGAGAAGTTTTGTCAGCAGAACCTCTGGGTCACTAATTTGCTCCATCTCTTCAGGCGTAACCACTATCTCTGGAATCGGTACCTGCTCTTCTTCCTCTTCGTCACTCGTTTCTGCATGAGCATTCACCCGAACGGCTGAACAGAAATTTGCACCGTTATCTGCTGTACTGCAGACAACCTGAAGATAAAAATTTTAATTTAGTAAATTTCCTTATTAATTTGGAGTTATACATTTTTTTCAGTATTACGTTATTATTTCATATTGATTTTTATTAACCTAATGCTCAATGCCAAATTGTTGATAGATATTTATCGATATTGATATTTTTTCAATAGTATCGAAAAAATATCGATGATATTTTTCAGCCATTATATCGATATCTAGATATTTTATCCTTAGTATTGAATCAACGATATTTTTGTTTTAATTTTAAAAATTTTGAGCACTTTTCTTTTTTTTCATAGAATAACATTTAACCAAAATGTGTGTATTTTTCAGGCGCGTCCAAATTGCATGATGGGGACATTTTGTTGACTCAGGAGGAAGGAGGAGGAGGAGGAGGAGGAGGAGGAGGAGGAGGGAAGGAGGTCAGATCATATAAGAGAAGAAGTAGAGGTCCATTGGCTTATTATAGGGGAAAAACAATTTTCATAAATATACCTATTGCGTATTTTACTTTTTAAATTAGATATTTATAAAAAGTAATGAAAGTATCCTATATATTACATGACAATACTAATTTTGATGTTAAGGTTAAATCTTTAATTAAATTTTAATTTAATCTGAAATTAGAAATGCTTAAGTTTATATGAAGATTTTCTACTTTATTCAAAACTTTATTCCCTCTGTAAAATCACTTCCACTGCTAATTCAGGACCATGATTAATTTTTACTTTAAAAAGTAATATATATATATATATATATATATATATATATATATATATATATATATATATATATATATATAATATATATATATATATATATATATATATATATATATATATAAATCATATTTTTTTAAACTGATTGTATCGAGGGCAATTTGATATTTTTTAAAATATCGATTATCGATATACCGATATCTTTTTATATATCGGCATTCCTAATTTAAGTTTTAACTTTTAATTACCCTGTACTGCGTAAAAGCAAAAAAAAAAAAAAAAAAAAAAATGGCTGATTAAATAAGAAACTGAAATATAAGTCCAAAATTGTTTTTTTAAGAAAAATGACAAAGCGCAAATTGGTAAGCGCTATTTTCAAAAACTTGCCAAAAGCGCAATTTATTTAGATAGAGCGCAAATTTGCGCATTTGCGCTTTTAAAAAAGTTGTTGAGTGCAAATGCAAAACGCACATTTTCGAAATTTCGCTCAAATGTAAAAGCGAAAACTGTTTCTCGGCATTTTAAATATTATTTTCGTTCATTTTTGGGTCATGTTCTACAAATAAAGAAAATTTCGTTACAATCGGCTGGGTTAGATATACTTTTAAATAAAAGATCCAATGATAATTGCGATAATAATAGCAACAATCACTACTATCATCACCATTATCACAATTAATAGCAACTAATAGTCTTCTTAAAGAAGATACGTACATAAGTACGCTTTAGTATTTTAATAATAAGTATTTTTTAACGGCTTTCCTAAAAGACTCTAGAGTGGAAGATAGCTGATAGTTTATAGGGATGCCCTTGTGCGAGATGAACCTCCGAGATTTAGTTAGAAAGTATTTTACTTTGTCTAGTGTAAAGGAATTTGTGCTACGGAGGTTGGTAACTCTCACAGTTTGGTTCTGTATAATTAGGTGAGTTAGAAGTTGATCCGCACTTCCATTTATGACTTTAAAGATATGACTGCTTACACACACACACACACACACACACACACAGAGAGAGAGAGAGAGAGAGAGAGAGAGAGAGAGAGAGAGAGAGAGAGAGAGAGAGAGAGAGAGAGAGAGAGAGAGAGAGAGTATAGATATCCTAAAGTTTCAGTATAGATAAACTTTTGAAAAGTGGGGTTGTATGTTTATAGTAATTATGAGTTCCTGATAAAATACGAATTATCTTTTTCTGCTTAGTTACCAGAGGTTGTACAACAAGTACTCACTTGCACAACCCCATATTGACAGACAGTACGGTAAATGGCGATAGACCAAGACTGTAGTAAAGGTTTACTTCAGTCTTTAAACTTTAGGAACGCACAGTTTGCATAAAATAGCTTACTGACAAGACTATTGATATGTTCTTTGAAAGTGAGTTTATTCAAAACGTTAGTTTAATTTATAATAATAAATATATTATTATTATAATTTTTACTGCATATATATATATATATATATATATATATATATATATATATATATATATATATATATATATATATATATATATATATATATATATATATATATATATATATATATATATATATATATATATATATATATATATATATATATATATATATATATATATATATATATATATATATATATATATATATATATATATATATATATATATATATATATATATATATATATATATATATATATATATATATTACTGTTCAGAAAACAACATCATTAGAGAACAATATCGTATTGAAACCCTGCTATGCATAATGAATATTGCCTTCTACCTTACAAATAATAGGATTATAAATTATTTTATTATACTCGTAAATCATGCCATTATATTTTCCTGCAAATATTTCATATTACTCTCATTGAAACGCTTTCGACGATATACTTTTATAATTATTGTCAAAAAAAAAAAAAAAAAAAAAAAAAAAAAAAAAAAAAAAAAAACTCAGCCTGTGAAGTATACTAAATATCGTAATTTTTATTTAATCTATACTGAATCAAGGAAGTAAAACACAAGACCACAAACGAAGTAAATCTAACGTGAATTTATTTTTCTTTAAATTTTATTTTACAGTATATTCAGAAAGAGCAGATGTTTCTCAGCAGTTACTGAAAAACGGTTTGTATCCACTCTAAAACCTGAATTTAATTCAAATCACCTTGACACCTTGATCAACATCAAGACCCCCTGCAAAAATTGTCCTAACGAATCGTTAGGGACAAGTGGCAAAATTGTCACAGTAATATATTCAATAGAGAAAAGACATGTTAAGCATAGGAAAGTCTCTTCACCAATTTATTTTCTAAGAAAAAAAAAACTGAAAAAAAATTTGTTGTGACATCTTTGCCACTTGTTCCAACGATTTCGTTAGGACAATTTATAAAGTGGGTAGACAACTTCCACAGCCAACTCTGCTGCTAAAATTAATTGGTAATAGGTACGAAATAATTGACACCATTTGCTTCATTTTGCAATAACTTTTATTTTTTTTTAATTAAAAAAACTGGTAAAAAAAATGGAAGTATTAAGTTTAATGTGAATTGAACTTAGAGGATTAATAACAATCATTTTAATAAGGAGGAGTTGTAACACATTTCTTGGGAACTTCTGAATAATCAGACGATATTTTTTAAAAATATTCTTTTATTAATGCCTTTTTCCATATTAAAAGCACTTGTCATTAAAACTCCACCTGCAAATCTAACTGTATCACTCATCCACTGTGGTCTAAATATTCAGGCATTTCTAAACCTCTACGAAGACGTTCAGTAATGGACCACGCATTGCTTACAATTCCATATGAGACCTTTACATTATGCAAATAGTAATTTATTATTACTATCATTATTATTATTTTTATTATTATTATTATTATTATTATTATTATTATTATTATTATTATTAATTATTATTATTATTATTATTATTATTATTATTATTATTATTATTATTAAAGTTGAGTTCAGAACAATATTTGTAACTTCTTTATTAAACACTCAATAGTAATCAAATTAGATACATATTCGATCAGAAGGAGCAAAGTCACAAGCTGCGCTTTTCAGAAGTAGTAGTAATATATAATAATAATAATAATAATAATAATAATAATAATAATAATAATAATAATAATAATAATAATAATAATAATAATAATAATAATAATAATAATAATAATAATAATAATAATAATAATAATAATAATAATAATACAATAATAATAACAATAGTAATAACAATAAAAATAATAATAATAATAATAATAATAATAATAATAATAATAATAATAATAATAATAATAATAATAATAATAATAATAATAATAATAATAATGATAATAATAATAAGAACAATAAAAATAATAATAATAATATTAATAATGTCAAAATATTCCTTCACGAACATTCGTAAATTTTTTTCTTTCATTTTTTATTTGCTTAAAAATGACCTAAGGAAAATGTTTTAAAAATTGATCAAAAACTTTTACTAATTAACATTTTAATTTCAAAAACATTTTAATATTTACAACAGGAAATTATTGAAGATAAAAGAACCTGTTATTAAATACTTTTGTATATAATATATATATATATATATATATATATATATATATATATATATATATATATATATATATATATATATATATATATATATATATATATATATATATATATATATGTGTGTGTGTGTGTGTGCGTGTGTGTGATGTATGTGACGTAGTTCATGATTTTGCAATATCCGCATCCGCATCTGCATCCGCAATTATTAAATGCGGATATTGAAGATGTATAAAATTTTGAAGGTTATTAATTTTTTTGTCTAATGTTTAAATAATTTTTTGGATAGCATGAATAAGAAAATAATTATAAAATAATATTATAATATATATATATATATATATATATATATATATATATATATATATATATATAATATATATATTATATATATATATATATATATATATATATATATATTCTTCCTTTCCTCATCTTATTCGCTCTGATGGTTCTGTTACTAGTAATCTAGTTGAAAAGTAATCTCTTCATCCTCCTGTTCTCTAATTCAACCCTTGACGACTCAGGTAATCCTCCTCCTATTTCTTTTTCTCTCTGATGTTCCATGACTTTACTTGTGATTACATTTGATCAGGTGCATGATGGGCTTCTGAAATCTATGAACGTTAAGGAAGCAAGCGTCCCGGATGGCATTCCTCCCCGAGTTTTAAGGGAGTGTGCTGCTGAGCTGGCCCTGTCCCTCGTTCAACTTTTCTCTCTATGTCTCAATACTAGTACATTCCCTCAGTATTGGAAACGCGCATTAGTTCAACTTATTTCGAAGAAAGGTAGCAGCTCTGATCCTTCAAACTATAACCCTATGGCTGTCACTTGTATTTTGTCTAAGATTTTTGAAACCCTTCTCAACTCTTATTTCTTAGATCATCTAGAATCCCATTCCCTTCTTTCTGATCATCAGTATGGCTTTCGACGTTCGAGGCTTACTGGTGATATGTTTTCCTATCTCACAGATTTATGGTCTTCTGCCCTCAAGGACCATTGGAAACTTGAGTGGTGGCGCTTGACATAGCAAAGGGGATTTCACCGGGTATGTCACTAGCTACTGCTTTCCAAGCTTCCCTCCTTTGAGTTTTCTCCTTCTCTTTGCTTTCTTATGTTTAGCTTTCTTTCTAATCGTTCTATTTCGGCTGTTGTTCATGGAGCGATTTCTTCTTACTTTCCTGTCAATAGTGGTGTTCTTCAGGGTTCTGTCTTGTCTCCTTCTCTATTCCTACTTTTCATTAATGATCTTCTCAGTTGCTCGTCTAAATCTATCCATTCATATGCCGATGACTCGACCCTCCATTCTTCTACTCATTTCAAATCTGCTCCTTCCTTTGATACTAGAGTTTCATCCCGCCTTCATCTTTCCGATTCCATTCTTGCTGATCTGGATAGAATTTCCCAGTGGGGAAATCTCAACCTTGTGAAATTCAACTCTTTAAAAACTCAACTTCTCGAAATCTCTCTCTCAAGGACACCTTCTAACTTTTCTATTTCTTTCGATGGTTCTCCCGTCTCTCCTGTTGACAATATAAACATCCTTGGCCTTCACATAAACAAGAAAATGTCTTGAAAATCTCACATCACAATGGTTGCTAGGGTGGCCTCAAAAAAGCTAAGAGTTCTGTTTAGACTGCGAGAATTTTTCCTTTTTCTCAGTTACTCCAATTATACAAGGACCTCATCCGCCCTTGTATGGAGACTGCTCTCATATCTGTGGTGGTTCAGGTTTCACTCGTCTTTTGGATAGGGTTGAAGTTAAAGGCTAAACGACTTATAAACTGTTCCGCTCTTTCTGATTCACTTGACCCTTTATATTTCCGACGTGGCGTTGGTGAATTGTTTCTTTTCAATTGGTACTACAGCAACAAATGCTCGAGGGAACTGTCCACTCATATATCTCAGCCTTTACGACGGTTCCGTAGCAAAACGGGTGCATTGTCTCCACATAAATTTGTGTTGGCAATAGGCAACTCTAGGCTCGTCTGCTGTGATGTCTCCTTCTTTCCTGTCACCTCTGTTTTCTGCAATTCTATACCATCTTCTGTGTTTTCTGACGAATTTAATCTCAATTACTGTAAAGTCACGTCTATGCTCACAAACAAAATTAGCTTTAGGCGAGACTTGTAGAATTTTTCTTAATCTTTAATTGATCTAACGCCTCCTTGATCTAACACCTGTGAGCGGTGGTGATGTGTAATGCAAATATATATATATATATATATATATATATATATATATATATATATATATATATATATATATATATATATATATATATATATATATATATACATATATATAAAGGCTATAGGTATATATATCATATATATATATATATATATATATATATATATATATATATATATATATATATATATATATATATATATATATATATATATATATATATATATATATATATATATATATATATATATATATATATATATATATATATATATATATATATATATATATATATATATATATATATATATATATATATATATATATATATATATATATATATATATATATATATATGAACGTAAACATTCGCATCCGCAATAGGCATCTGCATTCACATTCGCATACATGGATATTAAAAATTTGACATCCGATACATCACTATATATATATATATATATATATATACTATATATATATATATATATATATATATATATATATATATATATATATATATATATATATATATATATATATATATATATATATATATATATATATATATATATATATATATATATATATATATATATATATATATATATATATATATATATATATATATATATATATATATATATATATATATATATATATATAATATATATATATATATATATATATATATATATATATATATATAAATATTACCTTAATATTTGTTACAAGAGTTAAACATATTAATCCTCTTTAATTTACTTCAAATAATTTTTGACAAATCGCGAAAATTTAAATAAAAAAAAAAAAAAAAACATTAAATGAAAATAATAAACAAATAAAAAAAAATACAAAAGTAAATAAATAAATAAATTAAAGTCGTCTCTTTACGAGTAATTTTAAAGGAAATGAAGTATAGTTCTCTCATAACTTCCACCTTTCAGGCTTTTCTTTCATTATCTTTCATGATTATGCGGAATTTCATATATATATATATATATATATATATATATATATATATATATATATATATATATATATATATATATATATATATATATATATATATATATATATATATATATATATATATATATATATATATTATATATATATATATATATATATATATATATATATATATATATATATATATATATATATATATATATATATATATATATATATATATATATATATATATATATATATATATATATATATATATATATATATATATATATATATATATATATATATATATATATATATATATATATATATATATATGTGTGTGTGTGTGTGTGTGTGTGTGTGTGTGTTGCATGCGTGTGTTTGTGCGTGCGAGCGCGCAGAGACAGGAAGAATCCTCTGGGGATGTAAGAGATCGCTCAAATGAAATATTGAATATGTTGCATTTGAAGCATTTTTGTCAGTGAGGTCCTCGAAAAGTTTCCCTTCACCTTTTTAAATTGGATACCGTGAGTATATATATATATATATATATATATATATATATATATATATATATATATATATATATATATATATATATATATATATATATATATATATATATATATATATATATATATATATATTAAATATTCAATTACCATTTTCAAAAATTATCAACAGAAAGGGGAACGCTAATGTATTTTCGATTCTGTGCTAGGAATGGTTCCAGATGAATCAAGTATAACTCTCATCTATTATCATATATATATATATATATATATATATATATATATATATATATATATATATATATATATATATATATATATATATATATATATATATATATATAATATATATAAATAAAAATAAAAAGCTTTTTATTTTTATTTTATTTTATTTTTTTTGCAGTTCACCACTACTCACTGGCAGATCCCCTTTTCTGGGAGGGCGGAATACATTTGAAAAGAAGGAGGCACCACCAAAACGGGCAAGCCTGTGGTTTCCAGTATTCACACAAAATTCGTGCGAAAGCAGACACCCTTTGTGAAACGAGGGCTACGCAATGATGGAGGAATATGAGAAGCCGATTTCCTCGAGCATCAGCCATTGTAGTCGCAGAGATAGAGGGTCAATAGAGTTTGAAAGTAGGGGACATTTTATTAATCTTTTAGCTTTAGACTCAACTCTATCGAGAAGAGTGGAGGAACCGGAGCTCCCCCAAATGTGAGAACAGTACTCCATACAAGGGCGAATAAGACCCTTATGTAATTCAAGTAACTACTCAGAAGGAAAAAAATTCTTGCAACCTGAATAGTACTACCAGCTTCTTAGTGGCCGCTTTAGCAACCATTGTGATATGTGGTTTCCAAGATAGTTTATTGTTTATGTTTAGACCAAGAATGTTAATGTTATTTACAGGTGAGACGGGAGACCCATAGAAAACGATAGGAAAGTTGGGAGGTGCTTTTGAGAGAGAGAGATATGAAGAAGTTGAATTTTTAAAAAGTTGATTTTGATTAGGTTGCTTTGACCCTACCTTGAAATCCTATCCAAATCGGCAAGAATAGAATCGGAAAGTTGAAGACGAGACGCAACTCTAGAAGCAAAAGAGGGAGCAGATTTGAAATGAGTAGAAGAATGTAGAGTTATGTCATCAACAAAAGAGTGAACAGAGTAGAAATGCTGTTGGGAATATCGTTAATGAAAAGTAAGAATACGGTTGGAGGTAAAACAGAACCATGAGTAATACCACAATTGACAGAAAAGGAGGAAGAGATCTCTCCATCTACAAGTGCCAAAATGGAACGATCTGAGAGAAAACTAGACAATAGTAAGCAAAGAGAAGGAGGAAACTCAAAGGAAGGGAAATTGGAGAGCAGTGATGCATACCATTCCCAGTCAAAAGCCTTTGATATATCAAGCGCCACCACATAAGACTCCCCGAAGTCCCTAAGGGCAGAAGACCATAGATCAGTAAGATAGGAAAGTATGTCACCAGTTGAACTCGAGAGTCGAAAGCCATACTGATGATTTGAGAGAAGAGAATGAGACTCCAAATGATCCAGGAAATGAGAGTTGAGAAGAGTTTCAAAATTTTTAGACAGAACACAATTGAGAGCTATAGGTCGATAGTTAAAAGGGTCAGAGCAGTTACATTTTTTCGGGATCGGCTGAACAAAAACACGCTTCCAGCATTGAGGAAAATTATTAGTATTAAGGCATAGAGAGTAGAGCTGAACGAGGACAAGCGCTAACTCGGAAGCCAACTTCTTCAGAACACGAAAGTGAATGCCATCCTGGCCACTGGCTTTTCTGCTGTTCATATTCAGGATCCCATATACCCGATCATAAATCACAGGGAGATACATGGACACCTGAGAGGAGAATTAGTAGGAAGGATGCCAATATCGAGCAGGGTGGAATTAGATAAAAAAAAAGAGGCCGAAGAGATTAGCCTTTTCAGAGGGAGTATTAGCTACAAAATCGTCATAGCGAATAAGAGGAAGAAAGGCAGATTTACAGAAGTTATTAGATATATTTTTGACAAGAGGCCATAAATTTTTATCAATAGGAGGGCAATGGAGGCCAGCGCACTTCCTTTGAGCAAAAGTACACTTAGTCCATCGAAGAACATCCCTGCAACGATTCCGAGCTGAATGAAAATTAGCAGAGACCGAAGCAAGATTCACTCCAATGAATTAGTAAAGAAGCTACGCATTGCCCCCCAATTAGCCCGATTAAAGTGCCAGAAGGGAACTTGCAATGAAAACACGATGGGAGAATATTTAGGGGCTTATAAGGGAAATTAATTTATATTATAGTTGCATATGTCGTAAAACTCCTCAATTTTAACTTTTTCATTCGTTTCCTACAACTTTGAATTTACTATATATTTGTTATTAGTCCAAAATCAAAAACAAATACTAAAATGAATCCACGGTTTGTGAAGTTGTTTCAACATACAAGCCACAAAAGCAAAGTTTCAAAGGAAAAATGAGTATTTTCCATTCATTAGCAATCAAAAGCATTAAAAAATAACACTCGCCAACTAGGAACAAAAACTGTGTTACATTGGAAATTATTTAACGATTTTTTTCTTTGTGTCCATTATAATACTTTTTCATTTCTGGTCCAATTTGTGGTCATTCTTCTTAAATATTCCATGGATTGATTATTGATGTATCTCCAGGAGACTTCCGCGGAGAACGCATTACTGGAGAGGTTTTCTTTCACTCAGAGGACGTGCATTCAATTTTCATTTCGTCTTCTTTGTTTTACTCTTCTTCCCATTTTATTCATCACAAGAAGACTGCCTTTAGGAACACCAGAAACTCATACGACTAACATTTCATCCAGCAATCTATTTTCAGCTTTAAAAACCAAAGAAAAATGAGAATTTCCATTGAAAAAAATTCTTTAGAAAAATCCCTGTCAAATTCACTAATCAATCAGGTTCTTTTAATTGATATATTACTTGTCGGCAATTCTTTTTCTTTTATTCCTTACTTTCTTCTCCTATTTCTTCCAACAGCTTTACATCTAAGTTATCTTCTTCCAAAGCTGAACTCTATTTCCAAATCGTTATCTGTAATTTGATGTTTGACAATTTTTCTGCAGAAC
>SEYY01009439.1:0-10000 GCA_009176605.1 Armadillidium nasatum | reverse complement strand
TATATATATATATATATATATATATATATATATATATATATATATATATATATATATATATATATATATATATATATATATATATATATATATATATATATATATATATATATATATATATAATATATATATATATATATATATATATATATATATATATATATATATATATATATATATATATATATATATATATATATATATATATATATATATATATATATATATATATATATATATATATATATATATATATATATATATATATATATATATATATATATATATATATATATATATATATATATTATATATATAATATATATATTAGGGATGGAGTGAGTTCGGTATCGGTATCGGTATATTTTGGTATATATCGGTATCGGTATCGGTATCGGAAATTTTCTTAGTATCGGTATCGGTAAAAATTTTGGTATATGAATGGATGAATGGATAAAGTATCGGTATATTTTCAGGTATCGGGTATTGGTACCTGTAAATTTTTAGGTATCGGTATCGGTATCGGTAAAAATTTTGGTATTGCTCCATCCCTAATATATATATATATATATATATATATATATATATATATATATATATATATATATATATATATATATATATATATATATATATATATATATATATATATATAACGGCTCTTCTTCAATTGCTTCAATTTTCTTCACAGATTTCATTTTAAAAGGTATGAGAAAAAAAAAAGGAAAAAATTTTAAATATTTTTCAGCTCAATCATTTATCCATTTATTTTTTTTATTTACTTTGTTGTTTATTTATTTATTTTTTTTTTTTTTATCTTTTTTTCCCGTTTTGCTGCAGCTGGTAAATTTTTAAAGTAAGTGTTGCAAGAGCTCAATTTTGGGCAAATTTACATTATAATATATATATATATATATATATATATATATATATATATATATATATATATATATATATATATATATATATATATATATATATATATATATATATATATATATATATATATATATATATCATATCCAGTTCCTTTTTTTCTTTTGATTGGAGAATCACCACTAACAAGAGGATAAAAAGACAACAGGTAAAAAATTATAATATAAATATACAACAGGATCTTAAGTGTCCGGTATTCACCACTTGTCACTTCAATTGGTTTTACTTACAGTTCTCCAACCTTAACATCACCTTTACAACATGAATATAATAATATGCTTAGTAACTGCCTGACTGACACCTCTCTGTTGCCACAAATGAAAAACTTCTTGAGTACAGCTTCAACACATCCAAACACCACCCCAACTCCACAATGAGGCAGCACCGCAGTGCCAAGACTGGTGCTATTGAACAATCTGTTGATCTCAAAAAGGTGGGCTTGCCAAACTCGATTAGATGTGATCTCGTAAATATTCAGCAGTCACTTTCCCACAGGCAATTATGATTGGTTCAAAGATTCGCACTAACGAGAATCCGTCTCCAGACCAGCTCCCGTTTCACGAGACTAATTATCTAAAATTCGTAAGTTTACAGCGAACGTTCAAAAAAATATCACAATTTTGTACTTGCACGGAGCTGATGCGTATACCTCACTGAAAGCTCAAAATGACAGAAACCAGTTCTTGAATTCAATCTACCCGATCATACCACTTTGACTTAGTTGGTTTATGAGTTTGACAATCGCTATCCTACCACATATATATATATATATATATATATATATATATATATATATATATATATATATATATATATATATATATATATATATATATATATATATATATAAGATCTTAAACTCCTACATCTATCTTAAGTGCAGTTTATAATCTTTTAATTGAAGCGAATTAATTTTATCAAAACATTTTTTATTACCTTTAAGAAATATTTTGTTTTTGTTTTTATTTCTCAATTTTTGTTTCTGAAATCTTTCTTTCAAGAAATTTTTAAACGTTTTTCCATTGTCAAGCCTTTTCTAAGATGAATGTATTATTATTTGTTAGCAGAAATGAAAATTATATATATATATATATATATATATATATATATATATATATATATATATATATATATATATATATATATATATATATATATATATATATATATATATATATATATATAAATAAGAAAAATTCGTTAATTAAATTAGGATAAATGCCTCTATGGTTATACGGGAATTTCCTTCATTTGGATTTTTCCTTAAGCTGCTTGTATCCCACAAAATAGCTCTCAAGGAACTTTGCTTAAAGGATCCTCACGATGAATCAAACCATTGATTTACACCAGACGAATAAACCACCTTAGGGGTTAATGTTGACCTATACATGTATATAATTTTCCCAATTGCAAACTTTATAAACTAAATTATAAATAGTAATACAATCGTACATGTTTACTTCTATTATAAAGAAACTATTTTTAAGTTTTTAGAGTTGCCTTTTATTTTGTTTTTTATTTTATTATTTTAAAGAATTTTTTATTTTTTTTTAAAGTCACGTCGAATAAATGTGATAACAATAAAAATTTATTATTAATTTATTTTTTATTAAAGTTAATATTTTGAAACTTTTGTAATTTCTGAGACTTCTTGGAAGAAAAAGGATCTAGCTTATGAGATTTTAAATTTCTTAAATATTTTGAATATATAATATATATATATATATATATATATATATATATATATATATATATATATATATATATATATATATATATATATATATATATAATATATAAATATATATATATAATTTCAATACTGCTATTGAGGATTCGAACCCGGCCTCAGAGATGGTATACCATTGTGCTAACTACTACACCACCGATGGTACAAAAAGGAATCCCCCATAACTGCTACTGACGTATCGCCTAGTGAACAGTCCCAGAGGAATCCTCCGACCACAACTTGGGCGTAGGGTTAGCAGGCCAAGGTTCTATCCTCGTAAACCGCAGGTATTTTTGATATTCAGTAATTGCCACTATGCTCAGACCTACTGATATAAACCGGGGAATATTCATGTATTATTTTCAATACTGCTATTGAGGATTCGAACCCGGCCCTCTGAGATGGTATACCATTGTGCTAACCACTACACCACCGATGGTACAATGGTGAGCACAATGGTATACCATCTCAGAGGCCCGGGTTCGAATCCTCAATAGCAGTATTGAAAATAATACATAAATATTCCACGGTTTATATCAGTATGTCTGAGCATAGTGGTAATTACTGATATATATATATATATATATATATATATATATATATATATATATATATATATATATATATATATATATATATATATATATATATATATATATATATATATAATAATTTGATAATTCGAAAACTTTCTAATTATAAATATGAAGACAATTAGGATAACTTGATCTGGCAGCATACGATCATTCTCTAATCCTGTATTTTACGATCCAATAAAATGTTTTATTACTTGGATTATAAAACATATTTTTTAGTATGTCTGCCTTTTATATTTTGTAAATGAAAAAGCAAATATCAAGGCTCCTTTTATGCTTTTTTCGTCTTTTAAATTTGGTAATAAGAATATAAGGATGCTATAATATATATATATATATATATATATATATATATATATATATATATATATATATATATATATATATATATATATATATATATATGTGTGTGTGTGTGTGTGTGTGTGTGTGTGTGGGTGGATGTTTTTATATTCAAGAATACTAAAATAGATGTTCTTGTTTAATCTTAAAATTCTTGGAATATTTTTATGTATTAAAACCTTGGATCAATGTAGATAAACTTTATAAAAATTTTTGCTGAAAAATAAATTCTTAATAAATATGATATGATATATATTATATAATATATAATTTTGAAAGAAAATGTTTTTTAATTATGACACAATTTCTTTTTTTTGGCAAAATTTATAAAAATTTAAAAATTAAAAAAAATTCCTTAGTAAAATAAAATTTCTCAAAATAAAAAATTTTGAAAGAAAATATGTTTTTGAAGAAAAATTTGAAAATAAAATAATCTTAAAATGTACAATTTTAATAGATGAGATCATTCAAAGGAATAATTTTTTTAACTAAAAAAATAATCTTTCAAATGATCAATTTTTTGATCTAAAACTTAAAAGAACGATTTTAGAACAGTAACTTTCTAAATGACTGATCTTTAAGCAAAAAGAATATTTTTGAATGAAAATGATCCTCATATGAACGATTTTGAATAAAAAAAAAATTCTAAAGAGCATTTTTTTAAATACAATGTACTTAAAGGAAAAAAAATTGGAAATAGAATTAACATAAAAAAATTGAAATAAAATGATAACCTCAAATGAAAAATTTTAAAATAATCTGACTTTCGAAAGAATATTTTTGAAATATGATTTCAAATGAAAAAGAGTTTCTTCCTATTCTTTAGTAATTTATTCTTTTCGATTATCTTTCCCTTCATCATCATAACCAACTCAAATACCAACAACTCCATCTTCCACTACTGGTTTCATTTTGAAGGAGGATACATCCATCAATGAATAATTGATGCAAGGAGTATATCTTGAAGCATCTGACCTCTGATTTTTCTCATATGGTGGGGAAAACGCTGTTGTTTTAAATGTCTCAAATCCTCAATTGCATCTACTTTTGCATTGGCTTAGCCTTCTACACACCATAAAATATACTCGAAAACGCATGTTAAACGTTCCTGTGCTTAATATGCACGGAATTTCCTTCTCCATTTATCTTTTATTGAAAGTGTCACATCGTTTTTGTCACCAAATTAATTAATAATAGAAACTTGTCTTGTTTGGTGTTTTTTTTTGGCGCACTTAAAAGCTTCTTACGCTTCCTTTGTTGCTTTCTCTGTATGGAATATGCACCACACGTAAGAAATGATTCCACATACACATTATTTTAAACTTATTCAATAACGCTTGTTCTTACTGAATCCTTTCCATCTCATTCTGACAATGAACTATTGATTCATTCACCTTAAGCAATCTATACTAAAACGGACTCTTCTTTTCTGAACGCACTTGTTATATATTTCGTCCCTTCATCTATCCAAAGAGCTTATACGACTCTACCTTCCATACACGGAGTATCATTCTTCATATGTCTGACTTTCTTACCCAATATTTAAGTGATGTGCTTATTCTTAAATGATCTCTGTTGATAAAGTCTGGAACATCTTTGCTCCTGTTATTTTCTCCACTTCCTTAAACTTGAACACTTTCAAAATTCGAGAATAGCATAATATCGGCTTTTAACCTGGATCTGGAAGTAGCTTGCTTAAACTCTGATGGATTTATGTATTCCTCCGGCAATTTATGACCAAAGACGACTGTATATATATATATATATATATATATATATATATATATATATATATATATATATATATATATATATATATATATATATATATATATATATATATATATATATATATATATATATATATATATATATATATATATATATATATATAGGGTGTGTGGAATTAATATTTATTATTATTAATATAATTAATTTTTATTCAAAACTGTTAATAAATTTGAATTTTATGAATTTATCATTTCATTAAGATTTAATAAATTAAAAAATAAATTAAAAAAAAATGAGTTTATGAAATTTTTTTTTTCCGTTCATTTTGAAAAAAGTAATTTCCGTTTCCAAATAACTAAATTTTTAATTCTCTTTGTCTTTTCTTTCTTTTTTTTTTTTTCAAAATTAAAAAAAGAAAATTTTTAATAGATTTTCTCTTGGAAATTTAAATAATTATTTTATTGTAAACTTTAAATAGTTTTAAAAAAGAAAATTTAAACTCTTAAAATAAACAACCATATATATATATATATATATATATATATATATATATATATATATATATATATATATATATATATATATATATATATATATATATATATATATATATATTATATATATATATATATATATATATATATATATATATATATATATATATATATATATTATTATATATTATATATATTATATATATAATAAGTATTTATTTTTATATTTACTACTCTCTCTATATCACATCATATAATATATATATATATATCTATATAATATATATATATATATATATATATATATATATATATATATATATATATATATATATATATATATATATATATATATATATAATATATATATATATATATATATATATATATATATATATATATATATATATATATATATATATATATATATATATATATATATATATATATATAATTGTGGGTGTGTCTGTGTGTTGTGTGTGTGTGTGTGTGTGTTGTGATGAGAATTTCCACATCTAAATTCCATTCTAATAAATGAAATTGCAGGTTGTTGAACCATCCAAATTTTCCATTAATTTAAGAATTTGTACATTTCATTTAAATGCACCTCGACACTCACACGCTCACACATCGTAATAACTATTATATTATTATTATTATTATTATTGATATTAATTACTATATTTTTTTAATTCTCACTATTATTTATTATTATTTATTATTATTATTATTTATATATTATTATATTATTTTTATTATTAATTATTATTATTTTATTATTATTATTATTTTATTATTATTTATTAATTATTTTATTATTATTATTATTATTATTATTTTATATTATTTTTATTATTTTATTTATATTATTATTATTATTATTATTATTATTATTATTTTTATTATTATTATTATTATTATTATAATTATTATTATTATTATTATTATTTTTATATTATTATATATATTTAATTATAATTATTATTATTTATTATTATTATTATTTTATTATTATTATTATTGTTATCATTATTATTATTATTATTATTATTGCTATTATTATTATTATCTTTACTGTATTTAGTAGGATAAGACCTACTGTGCTATTGTAAAATTGTTAATGAACATTCTCTCAATATATATAATTTATAAATGAATGAATTATTTTTATAATATTAGTAATACTAACAATAATAATAACAATAATAATTTTTATTATTATTGCTACTATTATCATTATTATTATTATTATAATTATTATTATAATGACTGTTTTTAATTATTATTATTATTATTAGTATTAGTATTATTATTATTATTATTATTATTATTATTATTATTATTATTATTATTATTATTATTATTATTATTATTATTATTATTATTATTATTATTATTATTATTATTATTATAATTATTATTATTTTTATTATTATTATTATTATTATTATTATTATTATTATTGAGCGTCTCGGAGTGTCTTATGGAATCAAAAATTATATGGATCTGAAGCACTGGATTGGGTTAACGTGACGTTTATCACACTGTACCTGTTGTTCAGGGTTCCGGAGAATGCCACCGAAGGTTGAAATAATATTGTATACCAGCATACTGAGACCCATACCGACTTAGAGGCATAAAGCTTGGGAACTTAACACCAAAGCAAGGAACAAATTACAAGTATGTGAAGTGAAAGTGTTGAGGCTGATAATGGGAATTACCAGACTGGACAGAATGAGGAATGATGATGTGAAGGAAGAGTTGGAGTGGAGAGCATATTGGAGTTTTGTGCAGAAACGACTATTGCTGTGGTTTGGTCGTGTAAAGAGGATGAACAGCAATAGATATGATAGGAAATTTATGGACGGAGAAAGATATGAGAAAGGGGTATGAAGATGGATGGATGGTTCTGAGGGAGGGGTGGATATAAAGGCGAGAACCATTTCGGAGATAAAAAGAGATGGGGAACGTATGACGATTGACAGTGGTGGAGGGATTTCGTCCGAAAAAGCTGACGGGCGCTTGCGCCTATTTGTGGATGGGGAAAAAGAGAGAAATTATTATTATTATTAAACAAGGCCGCTTATTCCCACAAGACATTAGTTGTGGTGAGAGCTACATAAGTAGCCCTTCTTGTGAAGAAAAATCATACGGTGGAGGGGTTCTTTCCCCTGGTAACTCCACAAAGAGGGTTCTCTATTACTGTTCATGATTTGGACTTGTGCATCGGAACATTTTCTAGCCTGTGATCGTAATCTATGATTTGCTCAATAAATTTTAACTTGTAGAACCACTGTTGCATATATATTAATACCATGGAAGAACTTCGTAATTAATTTTATCGATTACTTGTGAAATTTAACAAAAGGAATGTAAAACATACATTATGCTGCACCACACCATTTGATTTTTTACTTTTTTTTTAAACAATTTCAAATGTTTCTTTAAAATCGAAAATTTAATTTTGAAACAAAAAAAATTATTATTTTTCCCCATTTGAAATTTGTACTCTCTTGAATTCTTTTTTTGTGTTCAATCAATAAATAAAAAAATAAATAAACAAATAAATAAATAAATAAATAAATAACCGGAATGTTGAAGAAACAATTAATAGCGAAAACTGTCCCATAAATTCATTGATATATAGAAAAAGGAAGAAGCGTTTGATAATTATTTATATATATATATATATATATATATATTATATATATATATATATATATTTATATATATATATATATATATATATATATTATATATATATATATATATATATATTCAATTAGTCTATATTTCTCTTAATGCGTGTGTGCTATTATTATTTATTATTATTATTATTATTATTATTATTATTACTATTATTATTATTATTATTATTATTATTATTATTATTATTATTATTATTATTATTATTATTATTATTATTATTATTATTATTATTAAAGTTACATAGTTTGAATTAATTCAATATATTTAATTATGATGAATTAAAGCAATAGTTCAATTATTCTTATACTTTTAAAACTGTCATTAAAATAGTACTAAAATTTCCATAAAGTTTATGAAGATAATAAATATATGAAATTATAGTTATTGTTTATGGAATTATTCTCTTTATTATTTAAAGACCAACTTATAGTTTTTATAGTTTTTAATTATTTAAAATTAGTTCAGTAGTTTTAGATTAAGTATTAATAAACTGTCTTAAGTAATAGGATTTTCGGTTCTTGTAGTGAGAGTCTTAGGTTCGATTCATTGTGAAGATTTTAGGAACAAGCTTCCTAGAGAGTTTCACTGCTTCAGTGGGGCAATGTCCATTTTCAGCCAATATAGTAAACTCTTAGTTTAAAACCTAACTTTTTATTTTAGAGTATACCTTATCTAATTGCAGTATTAATCTCTTATATCTTTCTGATATTTATAAATCTTAAAATATTTATTTTAACTATCGTATTCACAAACCAAAAACTATTTCATAATTTTCAATTTAAGTTTGGGGTCTGTGCCCATAGAATACAAATTATCTCGAAAATCTTGAGTCAAGGATTTAACTTTGACGTTTTCTGGCTTAAAATTTCTCCTACTACCATTTATACCTCTGCAATATCCTTGTAGCAACCAGAAGCCAACCACTCTATTCACAGAGTAGTTGGAGTTTTCTCTTTTAATTGCTGTACTGAGAAATTAAAATTGTTCTGCCTTCTTATTGGACAAATATTCTGTGAACCTTCCTAACCAGTCATTACTCCTAATTTGTGCTTCATAATCTCTCATCGACATACTTATACTGTGTCCTCTCCATTTTATTAACTGTAAATAATATTTTAAAATTTGTTCTTCCTTCAATTCTATCCTGTTCTAAGTTTCCTTTTTTTAGACTGATTGTAGGAGACAGATCAAAGTCTACGTTAATTTTCTATGGAATAACTCTTCCTTTTATTAAATAAAGAGAAAATGAAGAGTGTTATAATCAACGATTGGGTAGGTTCATTTAACTTTTAATGAATCTTTCTCTATATTTGCCATTGTTCTACCTCACATATCTTCATGAAATTCAGGGAAAATCTGCGCTATCGAGAATATAAAATTCTCCTTCTGTTTGCTGTATTGATAATATTCACTCAGAGTTATTCTAAAACAGACCGAGCACTTCTACAAAGAGAACATGTTTT
>SEYY01009438.1:27500-29081 GCA_009176605.1 Armadillidium nasatum | reverse complement strand
AATAAAATAAAATAAATAATCGTCTTCCCCAAGAAAGGACTTTTGTCCTATCAGAGGGATTTATTGAGGAAGAACCTTGAGTTTCAAGAGCCCACGGTGTATACCGCTACCTGAGCCAGGCCCATGGCGGATGCCGGAGATTATTCCCATCATTGGCAAGAGCACTCCACTGATGTACTCATTTAACGACTGAGTCATTCGGAGCTAAGCGCAATTAGAAACCGCTCACATTTCCCGCACCACCATGCCCAGAACCCTGTACCTCTTACTAGCTATGACGAGTATAATATATATATATATATATATATATATATATATATATATATATATATATATATATATATATATATTATATATAAATTTCTAATTTCGATGTTTTATGGCTTAAAATCTGTCTTAATACTACTACAATTATCTTGTGTTTCTGCTACTGCTCCCCTAATGGAACAGATTTTCCAGTTTTTTTTCAATACCTTACTACTACTCACGAGACTGTCACTACTCTTTTCATCACAAATGCTGAAGTCCTCTATACTGATACAGGTGGGAGGGAGGCCAATTCATTCAGCATTATTAACGATCTGGAGCAGTTGATTAGTGAACCCACACACATTCCAGATTGTCCTAACCAATTCTTGAATACACTTGATTTATGCTTCACCACTACTCCTTCTAGTTATAAATACACCATTTTCCCTCCTATTGGTAACTCTGACCATAATCTTATAGCTCTTAGTTATAATGCTTTCTCTCCAACAGCTCCACCATGCCCTAAACGTACTTTCTGGCACTTTAATCGGGCTAATTGGGGGGCAATGCACCGCTTCTTTGCTAACTATCATTGGAGTGAATCTTGCTTTGTCTCGGGGACGCTTCTGTCTCTGCTGAAAAGGTAGGGGCAGTAATCCTTGAAGGGATGGGCAGATTCATTCCATCTTCAACTAAATCTTTTTCTCCTCAAAATCCATGGTTCGATGGTAATTGTTCACTTGCCCTCCGGGAGAGAGACAATGCTTATCGTGAATGGAAAAACTTTCCTTCTCCTATCACTCTTGCTAATTTTCATTCAGCTCGGAATCGTTGCAGGGATGTTCTTCGACGGACTAAGCGTACTTTCATTAAAAGGAAGTGCGCTGACCTCCATGGCTCTCCTACTGATAAAAATTTCTGGCCTCTTGTCAAAAATATCTCTAACAACTTCTGTAAATCTGCCTTTCCTCCCTCTTATTCGCTCTGATGGTTCTATAGCTAATACTCCTTCTGAAAAGGCTAATCTCTTTGGCCTCCTTTTTTCATCTAATTCCACCCTGCTCGATTCTGGCATCCCTCCTCCTACTCCTTCTCCTCTCAGGTGTCCCATGCCTCTACCTATGATTACTCATGATCGGGTGCATGGGATCCTGAAATCTATGAACGTCAGGAAGGCCAGTGGCCCGGATGGCATTCCCCTCGTGTTTTGAGGGAGTTTGCTTCCGAGTTGGCCCCTGTCCTCGTTCAGCTCTACTCTCTATGCCTTAATACTAATACTTTTCCTCTATGCTGGAAGCGTGCGTTTGTTCAGCCGATCCCGAAAAAAGGTAG
>SEYY01009438.1:7500-22500 GCA_009176605.1 Armadillidium nasatum | reverse complement strand
ATTTAGCTCATATTCTAGAACCACTGACGCGAGAATTGAAAGGGAAACCTTTTAGTTCTAGAAAAATAAAATGGAAGCGTGATTAGCAATTAATATTTGAAGGAGAGAAGTTAGCGTTGCAATATGTAGTTGACCTAAGGTACCCTAAATGAGATACCCCTCTAATTATCTACATCGATGCTAGTGATGTAGTTACTGCAGGTACCATTTTCCTAGATAATGTAGAGAGAAAATCTTTGGGATTTTATACTGCGTGAGAGGTCGTATACGGTGTTCAGCAAAGAACTTACAATTAAAAAGACATTAAAGGACATGGTAGGGAGAAATGTGAAGATTCTAACAGATAGCCTGTCTGTAAAGCAGTCATTCAACAGAAAAGTAGACTTGTCATCATTGAACACAAGGGAAAAGCGATATTTAGCCTTTATTTCCGAATTTAACGTATGACCAGAGCATATATTTTTTCAGGTATTTAGAAACCCAGTGAATGGTAAAGAGACAGTAGATGCAGAGAGGGTTTTTGCGATTGAAATGTCTCACAATGGAAGTAATCATTCGCCCAGTAGAAGAGGGGAGAGGCTTAAGGATGCCAGTATAGAAGTGGTAGAGCGTCGTAAATTAAATACCAAAATAAATGGTTGTCTTGACGATGTGGTAAACGCAAGTTCAAAAACCGCAGAAATTCAGCGTACGACACCGAGCCTCTTCAACTCTCCGAGCAAAACCAACTTGAAGGCTGGTGCAATTGGAAAACTATTTAAAATTAGTGCGGCTCATTCTTTAAATAAATTTAGAAGGGAAATAAACTACGAAGAGTTAATATCTCTCAAGAGAGAGAGAGAGAGAGCGTTAAAGGAAGTTTAGGAAGGTGATGAAGGATTAAGAAGATTACAGGCGAAGAAGCAACTGCATTAAATTTAACGAAAAAAACGTTTTGGCATAGAGATACCGAAGTAGAGCTTTATGTTGGTATATCCCTGGGTTATTATCGAGTGTATGTACTGTACATGAAAGGTGAATAAAGGAAGTGAATGGTTATTACCATGGACGGGTGCACTTGGGGGTGAACTGAACGTTAAAAATTTGAAATCTGAATTCGTATTTAAAAGTATGAAAGCAAAAGTCTAAGAGTTTGTGAGAACGTGTGATCCTTGCCAAACGAAAAAGCTGGTTAAGAATATTAGACTAAAATATAAGTTTCAAGAGGTATTCGAGAAATTTGAAATAATTCATGTTGACATTCTAACGATGCCGGAATGCAGAGGGAATAAAAATTTATTAACCTTTTTAAGACTGGTACTCCAGGTACATATGGGCTTTTTTCTCAGAAAAACATATAAAAGAGACTATAGCTGATACTTTAGTACGGGAAATATTCCCCGTAGGAGGAGTAAAGAAAATGCTTATAATTGAGAGGATCCATCAGTTTACTTCAGGGCTTTTCAAAATGTGTGCAAAATATTAGGAATAAATCATGTAACGTTAAGCAGCTATTCACCAGACAGTAGTGGAGCTTTGGATGTCTACTATAAGACACTGTTGAGTTCTTTAAGGACTATGCCTGCGGAAGTATTTACGTATAAACAGAATTGGATTGATCTCCTACCTTTTGCACTATTTTGTTTCAGAACAACTCTAATTGAAGATAGCGTAATTACAACATCCATGCTGATGTTTTGCCAAAACCCGCTGGCTTTGGCTTTAGTTGAAAGCAATAACAAACCTTATATGGACTACAAAACTTACGCTAAAAAACTAACATATCCCCTCTCGAAGGCTTTGGCATTGAGACCTACCCTTAGAAACAAGAAAATATTTATACAGAAGGATCTAAAAGAAGCAAAGTGTGTGCTTGTAAGAAACAGGCAGTTAAATCTCGGGAAGATAGAACCTCGCTACTTGGATCTGTATAAAGTTGTAAAATTCATAAATAATACTATATTTTGAAATGAATGGAAGAACAGAGGTGGAAAACCTATGGAATATAGAGGCATATTGCCATATAGAGTCTTAGATAGAATCGACCATTTTGAGAATGAGGATGCAGCAGTAATAATTAAACAACAACAATAACAAAAATGATATTAAGACTAATGCATTATCAAATGTAATAAGTTTTAGTACCAGTTATAGTTAAGAATTTCCAAATTCTGTGGATCACCACTGTATCGAAATGAGCCACGACTCTTCATACTTATATCAGGTTAATTTTAAATAATGCATAAAATAATGATTCCTTATGAAAAGAACAACGAAATACAGATAAAAATAGTAACTTAAAGGAATAGATTATATTAAAGATGAACTTGATTGGTAGATTCGAAAAGAGTGTCAGGGTGAAAGGAAAGCGCAGACGAGAGTTTTAATAAAGCCACTCATAGTGCCATAAAGGTAGTGTCGAGTATACCTCTCTTCTAAACAAAGCAAATAAGGTTTAATATATAGTGAATGAGGTGGGTTTGATGTGCTGTTAATTTAGAACATGTGTAGCTAGTGGTCAATAAACTGTAGAACTTCTGATTAACCTTCCCTAAATCCCGCAGTAGTAATGATAGTATAATATTTAAAAATGATAAAAATTTGACTGTGCTATACTGCTATTAAGTTTAAGAAATAAACATGGTAAGCGAGCAATGCAATTCTTTTCACTACAATTCTTAATAAACTTCGCAATTGCATATATATATATATATATATATATATATATATATATATATATATATATATATATATATATATATATATATATATATATATATATATATATATATATATATATATATATATATATATATATATATATATATATATATATATATATATATATATATATATATATATATATATATATATATATATATATATATATATATATATATATATATATATATATATATATATATATATATATATATATATATATATATATATATATATATATATATATATATATATATATATATATATATATATATATATATATATATATATATATATATATATATATATATATATATATATATATATATATATATATATATATATATATATATATATATATATATATATATATATATATATATATATATATATATATATATATATATATATATATATATATATATATATATATATATATATATATATATATATATATATATATATATATATATATATATATATATATATATATATATATATATATATATATATATATATATATATATATATATATATATATATATATATATATATATATATATATATATATATATATATATATATATATATATTATATATATATATATATATATATATATATATATATATATATATATATATATATATATATATATATATATATATATATATATATATATATATATATATATATATATATATATATATATTACGGTTTGACGAAACATACCCTTTTTTAAATTTGTCAAAAGAACGTTATTCAAAGTTGGAGTTGGAGTTGGTGAATATATTGTAAGTCTCGACAGGGGTAGGGGTTGTCGCAGCAGCAGCAATAGCAGTACCGGAGTTGTAGTAATTTGTAGCCTTTCAACCAACACAGGTTGATGTTATGGAAGAAGTAACATTGAAAATAGAGGAAAGCGGAAAAGATGAAGAATTTTTTCCAGAATTTGAACTTAGGTAAAATTCTCAGAAAAGATTTGTGTATAAACATTTAGCAATAACAGCTGACAGGTTTCGTGTAAGCTATGGTGCCACTGCTGATATAGTCAATGCAGCATTAAAAGATATGGGAATATTAAATGAAAGTAATATGTTTGATAGGAAAAAGTTGAAAGAGAGAGGAAACGTGTTGGCAAAAAGATTGTCATCAGAATGAAATTAAAGAACACACAAATTCAATGCACTGGATTTGACGGCAGAAGAGATCCAACTAAAGTAAAATATGTAGCTGAATCGAAAGAACATAATGCTGAAATAAAAGAACCAGATGATATTTACATGACTTATGTAACAGATCCTTCCAAGACTCGATGAATTACTGATGAAATAATACCATTCTTAATTTATTTTAATAGAGGGATTTCCCTTAAAGCTATTGTTTGCAATGGGACACCAGTTAACACTGGAAAATTTGGTGGAGTTTTGAGATTGATTGAAATGTATTTGAAAAGACCGATATGGTTGTTAATTTGCCTCTTACATGCAAATTAGCTTCAATTCAGACACATATTCGAGACAATTGATGGACAAACATCAGAACTAAAAATTTTTAAGGGTGCCATTGGAAAGAAAATTGAAGATATAAATAAGCTGGAGATGATTGATTTTGAACTTGTAAATAGCAACCATGATAAAATCTCCTAAGGTATCGGTAAGAAAATTAGCACCTACCAAAAATATTTGTATGAAATGAAATGTGTGATTGTAAAAAATCAAGGAATATATTGCCATCATTAGCCAAGAAATCTCCAGTCAGCCTTCATCATGCCAGATGGCTAACAAAAGCAAACAGGACTTTACTGTTATTTGTTTTCACAAAACAAACAAGCAAAGCACTTCAAAATTTAGTTAATATAATAATGAAAGTTTACGTATGAGGGTGGTTTTGGATAATGTCATACTCAAAGGCAACTGATGGTGTACGTAACGTTTGGTACCTGATGCTCCTACTTAAAGACGTGGGTAAGAAACATGCTATGATTATTGAGCGTGTACTAAGAAACAACTCGTACTTTGCTCATCCTGAGAATGTATTACTTGTAATGTTAGCGTACACAAGAGAAGAGATAAGAAATTTAGCTGTTCAACGAATTGTTCCGGCAAGAGCAAGGTATTCCAATGTAAGAGTTTTTGAACTGTCAAAAACACTAAACTTTAATGCCGATGATTATTCAAACATGATTGATTGGGAAAAGGAAACAGTCACCCAGACACCTGCATAAAGGTTTTAACAATTGACGAAATAAAACAATTTATAAATGAACCAAGTAACACCGTTTTGTTTTGTTTACACAAGCGTCACAAGAAAGTTTTCTCCTCGCGTCTTTTGCTCTGCAAAACCTCGACCTAATCTTCTTCCATCCAGTGATGTCAAAGACATTATAAAGAAAAATACAATACGTAATGCTTTCTGTCTTCTTCCAGAGAAAACTTTCCTCTATACCATAGTGAGTGAAAGCTGAAAATGCCATAATCAGAAATCTTGGATATGAAACAATAATCTGTCCTAGAAACAAGTAAACTTCTGATAGATTGTGTAAAGAAAATATGAAATATTAGCAAATATTACAAATAATACACATACCAATATTTGAATTTGAAGGTATTTTTAAAAATTACTATACCAATATCATCGCGTTCTATGTTTGCATAATGGAATGTGATCGGAAATTTGAGAACAAAATTCTTAAAGTGATTTGGAATATTCAGTATTATAAGATTACATTTGTTTTTAATATTTCCTTAAATACACTTCATAAAAGGATTTCTTGGCAGAAACACTTCAAGAAAGAATCAAACCACCATTCAATACATAAATAAGTTTCTAGTTAATACTAAAATTTTTGCTACGAAGCACATTGTACAACGAAATATGAATAAATTATATGAAGGAAACATTTTTGATATTTGATTGAGGATTTGTGATTAATTAACATCCGATAAATTAAATATTTGCGTCCCTTTCAAAATTTTTATCCGATTTGGACCAAACAAAGTGCAAAATGTGTGCAAATAGCAAAACTTAACATGATTATTTAAGGCTTTTTCTGTGTCTATTTTAGTTGGTATGTTGTTTTCATTTGAAAACTCTATACACATCTAAACAAATGAATGTCATGCACAAAATCTTTTTAGAAATTTTTTAAAACTGAAGCAATGAAACAAAAAGGCCTTTATGGAAAAACTCTTATTTGGAATTTGCCATCACAAATCTCAAAGAATTCGTGGCAGTCCATTTTTTTTCAATCAAAAAGGAAAAATTGAGATTACTTTTTTCTAATTCTTCATATCACTATCGAATTTTGAGAGCATTTATAATTATGCGAGGCACATATTTTAGTTAAATAATTAGCATACTAAACTGCTTTTCTGGTGTTAAAAGAAATAATTTCAAAAATTTTTAAATTTTCCCCGTGAAAAGTGAAAAAATGGATAGATTTACAAACATTCACGTCAATAAGAAAATTTAGCCATTGCAAAATGCTCTATTTTACATTTTGTTTATTCAAATTGAATATAAGTTTCGAAAATTACGATCGAATTTTATTTTTCTGATTTCAGTTACAAATTCCCAAGCAAAAATCGAAACCTTTTCTCAAATTTTAAAACATAAATCTTTAAGAAAATCCAGAGACGAACTCTAAAAATACTGGTGGATTCACTTCTTCACGGTTCATCAACCCCAACTTTCTCCACATTACATATATATATATATATATATATATATATATATATATATATATATATATATATATATATATATATATATATATATATATATATATATATATATATATATATATATATATATATATATATATATATATATATATATATATATATATATATATATATATATATATATATATATATATATATATATATATATATATATTAGGGATGGAGCGATACCAAAATTTTTACCGATACCGATACTTTACTATTGTCCACAAATTTTACCGATACCGATACTGATACTGTAATTGCCGATACCAATACCGATACCGATATCGATACTCAAAAATATGCCGATGCTGCCGATACCGATACCGATACTTCACTCCATCCCTATATATATATATATATATATATATATATATATATATATATATATATATATATATATATATATATATATATATATATATATATATAATATATATATATATATATATATATATATATATATATATATATATATATATATATATATATATATATATATATATATATATATATATATATATATATCTATATATATTGGGGCAGAGAACACATGGTGGTTTAGAATGTAACAAAAACTCAATTATTTCATCTCTCTACTCCACACAAACTTCCGCACAAATATGACATCTTTGGAGACACTCATCTCACACCTTTATCCATAGGCGTCGCCCGCTTGCAAGCTAGTGGGGGCAGCTTATAATTTTACAGAACTTACAGGAAAATAAGCAAACATATTAAGCTAGAAACATGGATAAAATAACATTTGATTAATTTTTATTTTATTAATACTATAGAATATCAAATACAATATAAAATGATAAAAAATTCCCTGTATGGAACAATTGAAAATAAATAATATTATAAAAATGTAAATTTCTTGAGTTAATAGCAAATTAATCAATTACTGTTTGAATAGAGTAATCATAATTGTCAAGCACAAATTTCTGTGTACACTCATCACAGCCAGCTCGTTTAACTTGTACTCTCCGATAGAGATTCGTAGCCAAATCTTGATCCTTATCAGAGTACTGAAAGAGCACTGCTAGTGAATGGCTGAACGAGTAGTATCAGCAGAACCTATTTTTTCAACCGGAAACAAAGGTTCGCTCTCCTTTAAGACTTGGGAGAAGACAAGATTTTTTAGCTATTAACTACTCAGTTTCTTTACCTTCCAAATTTTGTACCAAAGATCCAGCTCTGTTTTTAGGCCATCTAAATGGTAAAAACTATAAAATGAACCTGCCTTTTTCTTTAATTCATCGATTGTCATGAGTAACATGTGGAAACTATGTAAATAGAAAACTGTAATTCTAAAGAAGAGGTTATAAAGAATCCAGATACGGAATTATTAAGGATTTTCTCGAGAACTCCGTGGGTTTTGTTGCAGGATGGTTGCTGCTGTGCTGTTGCCTACCAACATTCCGTGGTATATTCAGGGCCAGTCCCAATTGCTTGGAGATTTGATTTGCTTCTTTTAATCCTAATCTTTACAATGGTGCTTAATCATGCAAAGTATGAGGTCAGTATTATTATTAAAATTCGACATAGTAGAAGTATGTCAAGTCAAATCAAGATTATCAAGTAAGGAATTTCAAGTAGGCCAAGTAGGGTCAGATTTACAACAAGGAAAGCGTATTATAAACCCACGCTAAAACTAATAATTTCTAGGGTGGCCGCTGCCTCCATTGCACCCTTATGACGACGCCCATGCCTCTGCCTGTCCTTAATATTCTCGATGTTCTTTTTCTCGTGATCTTTCGTGGAAGGATTACACTACTTCTCTTTCTAAAGAAGCTTCTAAGAGGTTAGTTGTTCTTAGGTGCCTTCATATTTTCTAAAACGTCACACCAGTTGTTTGTTCTTTATAGGTGTGTTGTTCTCCTCTGCATGGAGTATACCTCAAATTTCTGAGACGATTACATTCTTAGAGATCTCCTTGAAAAAGTGGTGTCTAAGGTTCTTTGTCTAATAAACTCTTTCCTCCTCACTGACTCTCTAAAATATCTTTCTGCTCCTCGTATTCTTGCATCACTCTGTACTTTCTCCATTACAATTGACATTGCTCTTCTGAACTCTACTATCGCATACCTCCTCCACTGAGAAGGACTCCTGCAACACGCCTATATACACAGCTTCACCCTTTCTCTGTCGAACTCTCTGACCCAAAACTTAAACGCTATGCTCAATCTCGCATGTATGCTACGAGTAGAGTCTGAAATAAATTTCCTTTATATATTTTCCCAACTACCTTTGAATTACACACCTTCAAGCATGTGTATCAAGATATATCGGCCATTAATCAACCTTCATTCTGTTATTCTCCAACTATGGTGGAAATCAAAAGACTTATGAAATTTGCTCATCAGATATATATATATATATATATATATATATATATATATATATATATATATATATATATATATATATATATATATATATATATATATATATATATATATATATATATATATATATATATATATTATATATATATATATATATATATATATATATATATATATATATATATATATATATATATATATATATATATATATATATATATATATATATATATATATATATATATATATTTGAGCGTGTGTGTGTGTGGATTAATAGATTATTTCTTTGACAGAAATTTGAGCGAGATCAAATGATTATAAAGGAAGAACCAAATCCAAATTTTGATGAGAAGAAAATGATAAGAGAAGATTGCGAATACGTTGGTAATTATTCAATTATTTATTTGGCTTCTCTTATTATTACGTTTATTAAATCTCTCTCTCTCTCTCTCTCTCTCTCTCTCTCTCTCTCTCTCTCTCTCTCTCTCTCTCTCTCTCTCTCTCTCTCTCTCTCTCTCTCTCTCTCTCTCTCTCTCTCTTCTCTCTTTCTTTTATATTTTTATATATATATATATATTTAATATATAATATATTATATATATATATATATATATATATATATATATATATATATATATATATATATATATATATATATATATATATATATATATATATATATATATATATATATATATATATATATATATATATATATATATATATATATATATATATATATATATATATATATTTTTATTTTATTTCACCTCCTGATGACAAAGGTCAAAGGCTTACTAAAATTTCACAAGGGTTAGGGGGAAGTCGAAAACCTGGACAAATTAAAGACCGACATGAACTGATACACGTCATTTGAAAGTACACGTGTAAGTTATAGGAAGTTTTGAAATCAGACAAAGGGAATGTGTTCCAGACTTTACCAGTAGAGTATATGCAAGATTAAGCATAGTGGTTAAGTTTGAGGTCAGAGAGTTAGATAGAGAAAGCTTGATACTGTGTAGAAAACGAGTAGAACGAGCCCTTTTCAGTTCGTTGTAATAGCAATAGTATATTCGACGGGCAAGAAGAGACTGGAAATA
Source organism: Armadillidium nasatum (assembly GCA_009176605.1). Lineage (NCBI taxonomy): Eukaryota > Metazoa > Arthropoda > Malacostraca > Isopoda > Armadillidiidae > Armadillidium > Armadillidium nasatum. The sequence continues at coordinate 12,623 of SEYY01009438.1, read as the reverse complement.
ATTAGTAAGAGCAGGAAACTTGATTTGACGAAAAGCCATGTACTCCACCTTTTCAAAAAGAGCTGTTTGAGTGGAACCACAACAGATGTGTAAGGAGTAATCAGTACAGGGGCGAACAACATCCCTGTACAGAGAATGCAACTGGGGTGGTGTGAATAAATACTGCAGTCGACTCAGAAACCTAACCTTTTAGAAACTTGCTTAGAAAACGAAGTAATGTGATATATCCAAGAAAGATTAAGAGAAAAAGAAACACCGAGAATATTTAGGAGAGATGAAGATTTGAGTTGAGTGTTTTTGAAGAATATATCATAATTGTGTGGAAGATTGTGTCGAGTAGAGAGATGAGGGAATTGAGTTTTGGTTCCATTTAAAACAACTATGTTTTCTCTGCACCAATTTGAAATGCGAAATAGATCAGAAGTCAGATGCTCCAAGGGTGCCTTCATTGCGTCTATTAATTGCTGTTTCAAATTTAAAAGAGTAATAAAGGGTGGAGTCATTATCATAGGAGTGGATAAGAGATTTATGAACAGAGAGAAAGTCATTAATGAAAAGCAGAAAAAGTGTTGGGGATAGGACAGATTCTTGAGGAACACTACTATTAATATATTTAAAGGAAGAATGATGGCAGTCTACAACTGCTGCTAAAGAACGACCGAAAACGAAATCAGAGAAGAGGTCACAGAGAGAAGGATAGATTCCGAAAGAGGGAAGTTTGGAAATCAAATCTTTGTGCCAGACTCTATCGAAAGCTTTCAATATGTCTAGTACGACAGCAAAATATTCACCGAAATGCCGAAGAGCGGAAGACCAAGAGTCATATAAAAGAGAAAGGAAATGTATATTGGCGATCAGAGAAAACATTAGTAGAATTGAGTTGTTTCCTAATTTTCCTGTTAAAGACAGATTCAAAACCTTTAGACAGAATAGAGGTCAAAGAAAGCAAAAAAGCAGTTGTACCGTCAGAAAATACTAAAGAAGGGAAAAAGTAAGAAACAAAGAGTTGACATTTATTGCAAGATGCCAGAAAGGGCATGATAAATTAGAACCATAAAGCTTGTTTCATTTTAAACTGAGAAATGAGTTTTTAGTGTTACGGAGAATAGATTTTGCAAAATTCCGGGATGAAATATAAGTTGTAAGAGTTTCAGGAGTTTGAAGACGAGAGTAGTCAATGAAAGAAGCATCCCTACGGCGGATAGCGCGAGAATAATCAGAGTTAAACCAAAGTGTGTTATGTTTAGTAGAAGGGAAAAAAATATTGAATGTGCTCTTCCATGCCAGAGAGAATCACCTCGGTTATTCGCTCTGCACACTCTGAGGGACCACTCCCACTGAAACTGTAATAATCCCACTGAAAATTAGAAAAGTACAACCGCAAGTCAGACCAGTTAGTGGCACCGAAATGCCAGGAACGACTCCTCTCCGAAGGTGTGGCCATTCTTGCGGAAGACTTGATGAGAGAGGACAAGATGCGGAGATAAGAAGGTAATCGGATGAACCCAGAGGTGGAAAGAGTTTAACAATGTAAAGTGAAGGATAAGAAGTTAGGAAAAGATAAAATATGTCGGGTCCATCACCAAGATGGTCAGGGATACGGGAATTAAGATGCACCAACTGCTCTTGGTTCTTTTGGATAGGAAATTGGTAATTAAGTTCTCCAGCTGAATCATGAGAACTAGAAAAAAAGCCATTGGCGGTAGTAAACATTGAATTCACCTAAAATGATGATATCTGAGAAAGGAGAAGAAGAAAGAATGTCTTCTGGTTTAAAGTTTAGGGCGTCGAAGAATTTTGGATAGTCTGTAGAGTTAGGAGATAAGTAGACAGAACAAATGAATTTAGTTGTAGAATTGCAAGGAAGTTTGAGCCATAAAGTAGAGAAATCTAAAAACTCTAAATTAGAGACACGAAAAGAGACGACATCGTTCCGCACAAATGCGTAACATCCGAGTATGACTGAATAATGAGGAAAGAGACAGTAGGAGGAAACAAAGTAGAATTTTCTTTCTGCGCTCTTAACACCTAAGTTTTGGTTAAGAACAAGAGGTGAGGTCTAGAAGAAGAGAGGTGGTATTCAACAAAGTAAATATTAGAAAAGAGAAACGCGAATGTTGCAAAAGTTAATGAAAAAGAAAGACCGTGCACCAGGGCAAGTCAGTATAGAGATCTTGGCGACACCAGCCCCATCATCGGAGGCCGCCAACTCTAAAGGGGTGATGGGGGAAGGGGTGATGAGGGATATTCTTTGGTTGAAGCCTTTCGAAGCATCTCCAAGACAGTTTTGTTTCGCATTTTTTGTTTTTGTTTTATAAATATATATATACAAGTAAGAGCTTGTAATATATATATATATATATATATATATATATATATATATATATATATATATATATATATATATATATATATATATATATATATATATATATATATATATATATATATATATATATATATATATATATATATATATATATATATATATATATATATATATATATATATATATATATATATATATATATATATATATATATATATATATATATATATATATATATATTATATTATATATATATATATATATATATATATATATATATATATATATATATATATATATATATATATATATATATATATATATATATATATATATATATATATATATATATATATATATATATATATATATATATATATATATATATATATATATATATATATATATATATATATATATATATATATATATATATATATATATATATATATATATATATATATATATATATATATATATATATATATATATATATATATATATATATATATATATATATATATATTATTTGGATTATATTTTGGATTTATATATTTTACACATCACCACCACTCACGGGCAAAGCCCTATTCAAGGAAGGGGTGTCAGAAAAATAAAAATAAAGTAGAAGAATATAAAGTATAAAAATAATAATTAAAAATTAAACCGACTCTTGTAGGACCCACCTAACGCAAATTTCTTAGGTGATCGCAGACGCGGACTTTAAAGAAATTGAGATTAAATTCGGCTGGAAATACAAAAGATGGGAGAGAATTCCACAGAACAGATGTGGCAGGAAAGAAGGAGGCACCACAGGGGACAAGCCTGGAGTTGCCTATGTCCACGCAAAATTGATGTGCAGACAATGCACCCCTTGTACTACGAGGACGACTTAAAGGTGGAGGTATACGAGTAGAAAGTTTCCTCGAGCATTTTTCGTTGTGGTTCCTATAAAAAAGAGACAAGGCACTGACGTCGCCTTGCAAAGATAAAGAGTCAAGTGAATTAGGAAGAGTGGAACAGTTTATAAGTCTTTTAGTCTTTGACTCAACCTTATCCAAAAGACGAGTGAAGCTTGAGCTAACCCAGACATGAGAGCAGTACTCCATACAAGGGAGGATGAGACCCTTGCATAATTGCAGTAACTGCGGGGAAGAAAAAAATTCTCGCAGTCTGAACAAAGCTCCCGGCTTCTTAGAGGCCGCCCTAGCAACCATTTTGATATGAGGTTTCCAAGATATTTTTTTGTTTATGTGAAGACCAAGAATGTTTATATTGTCGACAGTAGAGATGGGGGAACCATCGAAAGAAATAGAAAAGTTAGGAAGTGTCTTTGAGATGGAGATTTCTGGAAGTTGAGTTTTTAAAGAGTTGAATTTCACAAGGTTGAGACGACCCCACTGGGAAATTCTATCCAGATCTGAAAGAATGGAATCGGAAAGATGAAGACGAGAGGCAACTCTAGATGAAAAGGAAGAAGCAGATTTGAAATGAGTGGAAGAATGGAGGGTTGAGTCATCGGCATATGAATGGATAGAGTTAGATGAAGGGCTGAGAAGATTATTAATGAAAAGTAATAATAGAGTAGAAGATATGACAGAACCCTGAGGAACACCACTATTGAAAGGAAAGGAAGAAGAAGTCGCTCCATCAGCAACAGCCGAAATGGAACTATTAGAAAGAAAGCTAGACATAAGTGAGCAAAGAGAAAGAGGAAACCCGAAGGAGGGGACCTTGGAGATCAGTGACGCATGCCATACCCAGTCAAATGCCTTAGATATGTCAAGCGCCACCACACAAATCTCCTCATGGTCCCTAACTGCAGAAGGCCATAAATCTGTGAAATAGGAAAGTATATCACCAGTAGATCTCGAACGTCGAAAGATCTTACACAGAATACAAGTGAGAGCTATAGTGCGATAGTTAGAAGGATCAGAGCTGGTACCCTTCTTCGGAATAATCAAGACCAATGCTGGCTTCCAACATTGAGGAAAAGGGTTAGTATTGAGGCATAGAGAGTAGAGTTGAATGAGGAACGGAGCCAGCTCAGAAGAACACTCCCTTAAAACTCGGGGAGGAATGCCATCCGGCTCGCTTGCCTTCCTTACGTTCATAGATTTCAGAAGCCCATGCACCTGATCAAATGTAATCACAGGTAAAGGCATGTGACCTCTGAGAGGAGAAAAAGTAGAAGGAGCATTGCCGGATTCGTCCAGGGTTGAATTAAAGGAGAATAGGAGGCCGAAGAGATTAGCCTTTTCAGTTGGAGTGTTAGCAACAGAGCCATTAGAGCGAATAAGAGGAGGAAAGGAAGATTTACAGAAGTTGCTAGAGATTTTTTTGGCAAAAGGCCAGAAAGATTTATCAGTAGGAGAGTTTAGAATCTCAGAACACCTTCGTTTTGTGAAGGTCTGCATTGCTCGTCGAAGAATATCCCTGCAACGATTCCGACCTGAAAGAAAATTAGCAAGAGTGATAGGAGAAGGAAAATTTTTCCATTCTCGATACGCGATGTCTCTAGCCTGAATGGCAAGAGAGCAGGCGCGCTCGAACCTTGGATTTTGAGGAGAGAAAGATTTAGTTGAAGAAAGAATGAACCTGCTCATCCCATCAACGATTACAGCCCCGTCAGCAGAGACTGACGCGTCTTCAGAGACAAAGCAGTCCATCCAAGGATAGTTACCATATAAGCAACGCAAAATCTCCCAATCAGACCGATCAAAGTGCCAGAAGATACGCTTAGGGCAGGGTGGAACAGTCGGAGAGAAAGCTTGAAAATTAAGAGTAATTAGGT
>SEYY01009437.1:0-11718 GCA_009176605.1 Armadillidium nasatum | reverse complement strand
CCTGCCAAATCCTTACTGTAATATAAGGTAATATGTATTTATCCATTTAAAAATTTACCTAAAATTTTTATTTTATCTCATACTAGGTATATTATAATCCATAGAATTTTTATTCAATTTAAAATTTTATATATATATATATATATCGTAGTATGTGGCCAATACCGACGGTCATTATAAAATTTTACCTTATAAGTTGCAAATCATACCTGTTGATTTACCTAATCCTATTTATCATTTATGCAATCTCCATTTGCATATATCTTACTTATAAAGTATTTACCTGTCAATTTAGCCCTTGCAGCTATTTTTATATCTAAGTCACTTATTTAGATTTACTTTACCTAAGTACAAACTTTGTACTATAATCATATTTTATTTACCTAAAACCTTGTATTATATATTCTTTTTCTACAAGTCCTTCATTGTAGAAAACAGTTCCTTGGAAAACTGTACATTAAAAATTTCCTTAAATCATCCAAAGTCCACCAGACTTTTACCTTTGTTTACAATTTCTGATTTTACCTTGTTCAGAAATATAACCTTATCTGTATATAAGAGTCCCAGTAACTCTCATTTATCTCATTTGTCTATTGACAATATATTACCATACAGTAGTTTAAACCTATTACTACTTCATTACCTATTGCTCCAATTGCAATTTATATTTTTGTCATTATTTCCGTTCAAATAATGCTAATTCCTATTTCAAATTACCAATTAGTTCCTAAATAAAAGTCATACTTGCATACCTGTAATTAACCAGCATTGTTTATGACTGTCTAATCTTGCTTACCAAGAGCATTATCATTTCCTATATTAAAGGAACACTTATTAATTCTTTTTGTGTTCATATTTTGATTTGCAAAACTCAAATCATTCCTATATACCATTACCGATATATCTAACCTGTTTCCTAGATTAAAAAGTCAAACCTGGCCTTATTTTCTTTGACCATATGTCAAACTTTCAAATACCTAATTCTCCTACCTTATTGGTGTAGCATATTCCGCATCCTATACCTATATCCTATATGCAGAGTCCAGTACCTCCTAAAATTCTCATACCTGTACCTGTATTATACCTATTACCTATAAGTCTGCATACTATACTTATTATACTTATACTATACTTACCTGTATTATATTATTCAAAAATTTCTCCTACTAATCTGGAGTAAAATATCTTAATTTTTAGAACAGCACTGTTCTACCCTTTAATCCAAAATCTTTATTTTGCATTTTTTTATTACTTTAGCTTAGTAATTCCATTTTTAATTCTCAAACTATAGAGAACATTATAAAGGAATGTTCTTTCTCCTTTATAAAAATAGTCTAAACTATTTGTCCTACACCTTCCTTTTCCTCTAAGGAATAAAACCGAGTCCTAAAATTTATAGAACTATAGCTCTATTTTCCTTTAACCTCACCGTAATTACCAATCAACCAAAATGTATTGTTCATATTTGTCATATTTGTCAAATTTAAGTCCTATCCTTTAATCTCCAATTCCTGCTGGAATATTTCCTTTAAATGGTGATCAAACCTTTATTCACCTTCACCTTCATTTACATGTGAAACCTTCACATACCTTTACCTTCATTAACCTTGCTTCCACCTTATTTCCGATAATAGAAATAAAATTCTATAACTTACTATATTTTATTCATAGCAGATTTACCTTTACCTTATTTACCTTATCTACCTACCTTACCTTATTTCTGAGTAACCGAGTTTTCAGAAAATAACAGAAATATAATCCTGTAATTATTTCTTATTGACACATCTTGTCAAATCTTATCACTTACACTTTAAAAGTGAAACCTTCCTAATTGTTCATTATATTACATTCCTATTTTGCTATACATCTACCTCAACAGATATAAATTTCATTACAACATTAATGAATTCCCATTTTTCAGTCCTATAAAGGATTCCTACTCATCCAAACCGGTCAATCCAAGTCTTTATCCTTTATTCCTAATTCCCATTTGAATTAGACTCATTCCGATTCCATTCCAATTTTAACAATTCCTACTTGCTACAAACCCATTCTAATTCCTAAATTTCAATTCAATTCAATTGAAGTCATTCCAATTCTAGTTCCCATTCCCATTCCTATTTACTTTATATGGGAATTACTTTGATTTCAAAATCAAATCAAATAATAAATCTTCTTAGGATTTATCAAATCACCTATTCATTTAACCACCAGAAATCAATTTTTATTATTTTACTTTCTCTCCTCAATAGAGAATCCTATTCCTATTTACCTAATTAAGGATCCTTCATCCTAATTCATATCTACCATGTACTCCTAAAATTTATATACATATTCAAAAATTTCTTTTATTTTTGCATTGTTTTGTATAATAGTCTATTACTACTATTACTACTACTACTACCACCACTAATATAACTTTTTGCAATTTATTTATATAATTCTTGTAAAATATATTACCAATTACCAATTACCAATCCTTCCTTACTAAAAATATCATTCTCCTATCACCTATCACTCTAAAATGGACCTTTTCCTAAATTACTCCAAAAACTGAAATTTTGAGCAAAATTCCATTTTTTTTTCAACTAATTTTCATCTTGCTTACTACTAATTCAAATATTCTCTTACCTGATACCTACCCTAAATAATATACCTATATATCCTATTATCCTAAATATTATCCTTTAAATTATAATAATTTAATTATTAAATTGTCTACCACCAAAACTACTACTAATATAATTTTCTTCAAAATTGTCATTAAAATTTTGAATCAATCTCCATGTATCTCTATATATTCCTATATATATTCTTCCATATCATATTCACTGTCATTCTACAGTAATATTCCAGCTAAATTTCCATAAAATTTCCAGCTGTTTTCCAGAAATTCCTGTAGAAATTTCTCTTATTTTTATTCCGTTATAATCCAAATTACCTATCTACCTTTCAAACCAATGTGTTTATCATATCATAATCCAAATAACCTACCTACCTTTCAAACCAAGTCTTTTGCTTGATTAATTTTATCCTTATTACCGTAAAGGAATAACTGTTTATTCTTTTATAAAATCTTACATAGTATTCCACTCCTTTATCTTGAGAAATCCTTATTTTCATATCTCAAATTTTCAAACCAAATTTCTTTTACATTATTATTTTCTTTGAAATTTGTCCTATAATATTTTAAATAACCGTACCGTTACATTACCGTCTTTTCGTCAATAAATTACCGTTTTACCGTCACATTACCGTCAAAAGTTTAATAAATTTCCGTATTTCATTGCATTAATATAAAAATTTATAATTTATAAATCGAAAACTTTACTACTATATCAATTCCCAAAAATAATCCTCAACCAATTCTACATCCTTATTATTTTAATAAAATTTTCTTTTCAGAACCAATTTTTGTTTCCAGAATTACATCCTGTAATTATATTTTAATTATTTATATACAATTTTTTTTTCAGAACATCGTTGCAGAATATTACTAATCATCTGATTCCAATAATTCTTTTGCAATTTTACTTTTTTTTTTCATTATTATTGTTTTTTATCACTTTATAATTACTTCAAACTATCAATCCTAACATCTTTTATTGTTTTAATAATCAATGTTGCTTATCATTAACAAATTTCTTTTGTTTACATTTGTATATTATTTTTTTTGTTATTTATTTAATAATTCCTTTAGTTATTTTATTTTGCTTAATTAAAATTTTTTTTTTCAAATTATTCATTTAAATTTATAATTTTGTGAATTTCCTTGCTTGTTTAATAAATTTTTTGTTTTAAACCTTTTTAGTTTCATAATTTTATATCAATTTAAATTTGCTTCAAATTTACAATTTAATTTCAATGTACATTTCAAACTAACTTCAATCTTGCAACTTTAGTTTCATATTTACTTGTATGTTTGTTGAAATTTTCTTCCATGTACCATGTACTAATCAAATTATTTCTTTCAGTTACCATTAATCTTGAAATTTTGCCACTTTCGTCTCTTTCCAACATTTACATTCAAAATTGATGTCATTGTGAATGAGTGAACCTACTACTTTGTTATCAAAACTTTGCCAGGCCCAACAATTCTCTCCACCTGGATTTATCAAGAATTGTCCATTTGAGCCGAATATCTGCCATCGCTATTTAGCCGTTTAATTTTATCTTGCAAAGTATAATTTTGTACATGTTTCATTAATTTCTTATTATTTAATCATTTTTGTTGTAATAATATTCCTTATTATTTGTTGAAAATTTTTTTTGTGGTTCATTCATTCTAATTCTTTACATTTACACTTTTGACTATTATATGTTTTTTTTTTTTTGAAAAGTTTTTTTTAAAGGGGGGATTCATCAATATAATTTCTTATTATTTTTTTTTTATAATTATTTTTTTTTTTTTTTTTTTTTTTTTTTTTTTTTTTTTTTTTTTTTTTTTTTTTTTTTTTTTTTTTTTTTTTTTTTTTTTTTTTATATTTCTTTTTGTAATAATTTACTTCATAAATTTTATTAATTCATAATTTTTATTAATTCATTTCAATTTTAAATTGTTATTTTAAATTGTAATTCTATACACAATCTTCAATTTAAATTCAATTTTCAGATTTTTTTAGATTAAATTAAATTCAATTTTAGATTTTAATTTAGATGTAATTTGAATAAATTGTATATGTAATTATCTTTATTAGTAATGGTAATTCATATTTTATTTATTCTTATTTTACACATATGTACTCTTACATCTCCTTACACAATTTACATTTCAATACAATACCATACTACCATACAAAATAACATTTTATTTTATATAAATAATATTGTAATTATAAATAATTTATAATAATTTAATAATTTACCAGTTAAATCATATAAATTATATAAATTATCTTTTCATATGAAACTAATGGTTAATTTATTTATTTAAATTGATTAATTTGGTTTTATATGTACTCATAATCATAATTATTTATATTATTATCATTATTTTGTATATTTTACAACTTTGCACTTCATACATTTCTTTACACAAATTAACATTTGCAGAACATTAACATTCTTATACAAGAATACTATATAAATTACATACTTGCTTTGAACGTCTTAATTATGTCCTTTCATACTTTCTAATATCAGTACTTGCTTGCTTGTATGTACTTCATTCATTATGTCCACTTCACATTCTTTTATATGTAGTATCTAATGTATAATTGTTTTCCTTTCTTTCTTTAAATCCCAATTTTTCAAACCCAAATTTTAAATACTGTTAAACATTTGTGTAATTTGTTTTTAAATTCTCTTAATTACTTTTTAGAAAATACTTTAAACTTTACATTAATTCTTTATTTTTGTTTTTCAATTTCAAATATAAACCCAGTTTTTAATTCACCATTCTTGTCATTCTTGTCAGAATGTCATTTCGAATTTCCTTACTCTCCTATAGTTTAAATAACTTAATAAATTTTTTTTTTTTTTTTTGAATTTGAACTTTCAACCTTTCAATAATCATCTTTACTTTTTCAACTTTGAATTTCTGTTGAAATTTTGTAATTCTAATTGAACTCAGTTCACTTCACTTTGAATTCAATATTTTAAATTTGTTTTCCAATTCCTTTTGTTCATTATTAACCTGTTTCCCACTGTTTCTAACTTGGGAAGGAGGATTTTATACAGAAATAATTTCTTCTGTATTTCAAATAAATAAAAATCATATTTTTATTTTAATAAAAACTTCATAATTAACAAAATTCCTTTTGATAGGCGTCTGCTTCAAAACCCCCAAGTCCCTTGTCTATCCCTGCAGCATATATTTCTCCAACCTGCCGGTTGTCTTTTCTTCAGTATCTTCTTAGTTCTTTGACTACCTCAGCATTTCTACTGTCCGCTCCTTGCTTGCCTAACTTGTCACACCCACACCTTCTCTTTATAAGTAATGTCTGTTGTCAACCTAACTCTTTTTACTTCGACCTTCTGTAGCGTGAAGTTGTCTTTATTCTATTTGTGTCTGTGTATTGCCAACGCCCATCATACCTAATACAAGTAACAAGTAACAAGTAGAGTATATGTATATTACTCTTATATGTATATTATTGGTAACTATACTTCTCAATAATATATATATTTATTTTTATAAATATATATATTATTTCTATTATAATATTATTTTTCTTTCTAGCAAATTGCGGCTGTATAACGTGTGTTATTAATGGGTTTAAAAATTGTTAGTATACGGATTAAAATTGTTAACCTTGGGTTTAAATTTAATTAAGTAAATATAAATTATTAGACTATAAATTTATATTGAATACCATAACCATAAACTCCATTTGTGCTAAATATAATATTATTGTTGATTCTTATATGTGTTAGACTTTTAATAATTTTAATAAATGTATAGTTAATACATGAACTAATTATTATCACACATAGATACTTTGATATTAACAGTGCAATATATATATTATTAGCGCATAAATCAAGGATTTAAAAGTAAACACCAGAGCAGAGAAACATTTAAATAATAGAACTGTTATCATAAGGAGCTTGATCTTCTTTAACAAATATTATTAAAAGCGGATCCTAAATATACTTTAGGAGCGTAAAGACTTAATATAGAGTGTATGTGTGTTCCAATATCCTTACCAAAATCGCAGTCAGATAAGTCAGATAATAACCTAATAACCGTTTACCTTAGTCCGTTGCCATAAACCTTTTTATCCTAATAGACGTCTGTAAAAAGTCTATATTCCTATAGAAGCAGATACCATAGATCTCTTCATATATATATTAGACTAGTCCGAAAGTCTTCAACTCCAAACCTGAAGGAGTATCATACCATATCAAATCTTACCATACAACACACAATAACATTCTAATATATATATATATATATATATATATATATATATATATATATATATATATATATATATATATATATATATATATATATATATATATATATATATATATATATATATATATATATATATATATATATATATATATATATATATATATATATATATATATATATATATATATATATATATATATATATATATATATATATATATATAAATCATTAGTTAATAGCTAGTTTCATTTGAGAGAGGAAGTGCGAGGATAAACTCTGTGTGTACTGGGTTCTGTGAATTGCTTTTTAATGTGTTTTAATAATAATGAAAGTTAATTAGTTTATAAATGTGGTATTTATTTTTATTTTTGGTGTGTTTGTGTTTTAAGTCATAGTGTCTTTTTGTACTCAGATAAGTATATACTTTTAGCTTTTTTTTTTGTTTATTTTAGAGTTAGTTGGATTTTTTAAATTTTAATTGTATAAGAAGAGGGGGTAGTGTAAGATTTTAGTTAGCAGGTAGGCTGTAGTGTAAGCTAGGTAGAAAAGTAATTCTTAGTAGATTAGAGAAGTAGGTTTTAAAGTTTTAAGTTGGATTTAACTGCAAAGGCACACTAAGTCAGGAGAGTGTGTGAGGGGAAAATGGAGATAACTGATTGGTTTATCGCAGGAATGAGATGAGATAGTGGTTGTGTAATGTCGCCTTAACTATTTAATCTGTTTATGGATGTAGTTAGGAAATGGATTAGAGATGGGAAGGGTATTAGTCTTAAGGAAAGTTTGGGGAGTGAATGGGAGGTAAATGTCTTTCTGTTTGCAGATAATGCTGTGTTTGTGGCAGATTCTGGGGAAAGTTGAGAATGTTGGTAAGAGGATTTATGGGAAAATGTGCGAACAAGGGATTGAAAGTAAACCCAGCAAAAAAGTAAAATTATGAGAATTGGGGTAAGGATAATGTGATGATAGAGGAGGAATACAGGTAATTTAGAGGTGGGGGAGAGAAATTTGAGAAGGTGGAAGAGTTCAAATACCTAGAAATGTAAAGGGAAGGAAAGGAGTTATGGATGGGGAAATAAAGAATGGAGTGGTGGAGGGAATGGAAGTGAAAAGGTAGATTAAAAGAAGTATGGATGAAGAGGAAAATATCGAAGTATATTAAAGTAAGAAAATTTGAGTGTATGTGCTTGCCATCCATAATGTATGGTTGTGAAACATGAATAATGAATGCTCAGGAAAGAAAAAATTGAATTTGTTTGAGGTGAAGGGACTGATACCGGTTTGTGGTTTAAGAAGGATAGATTGGATTAGAAACGAAAGAATAGGGGAGGTGTGTGGATTGAGGAAGAGGAGAAGTGGATTGAGCAGAAAAGGATGTACTAAAGTGGTTTGGACATGTGTGTATAATGAATGGAGATGGGATGGTAGGTAGAGTACTTAGGTCCGAAGCCGAGGGGAGCAGGGCGAGAGGAATTCCAAAGTGGACATGGATGGATGAATAGAGTGAAGGAGATTCTGGGAGGAAGGAGTTGAGGTTTACATGAGGAATGAGAATTGCGGAGGACAGAGTGAGATAAAGGACGGTGGTGGGAGAGGTTGAGTGGTAAGTTGTATGTATAAGAGTGTGAATGAGAGTGGAAAGGTGAAAATTAATATATATATATATAATTATATATATATATATATAATATATATATATATATATATATATACTATATATATATACTTTATATACTTAATAAATATATAATATATATATTTATTATATATACCATATACACCATATTATATATAATCGGATGGATCTCATTTTTTCTCATTTGCGGATGCGGATGCGATGCGGATCGTTTAATTTTGAAAGTGCGAAATGTGGTGCGGATGTTGATTTTTTGAAAGTCGTATGCGGATGTTAATTTTGTTGAGATGCTCCGCGGATGAGGGATGCGAATGCCAACACACATCACACACACACATAATATATATATATATAATATATATATATATATATATATATATATCTATATATATATATATATATATATATATATATATTATATTTAATTAATAGCGAATGTCTGTTTGTTCATTTATGTTTCCTATTTCCTACTTCTTCAAATAAGAATCATTTATCTTCTCCCGTTTCAACTTTATCATTTTATTAGTACAATGAATATTATAATATTTTATAATAATACTAATATTATTATAAAATTAATAAAACATTATTATTATTATTATTATTTATTATTCTTATTTTATTAATTATTATTATTATTATTATTATTATTATCATTATATTATTTTTTTTTTTTTTTTTTTTTTTTTTTTTTTTTTTTTAAAAACTTTTTTCTTTAATTTTTTTTTTTTTTTTTTATTTATTTATTTTTTTGATTTATTTATTTTATTTATTTTACTTTACTTTCAATTAAAAAAAATTTTTTTAATAAAAATTTTTATTTTTAATATTGAAAAATTTCAGTTTTTTAAGAAGTAAATAACAGAGTATGAATTGTAGGAAAAATAAAAAACATTATTTTAAATTACTTTAATTATTTTAGTATTATTTTTTAATTACTTAATTATATTATTTTTATTATTATTTATTTATTATTATTATTATTATTATTATTATATTATTATTATTATTATTATTATTTATTATTGCTATTATGCTATTATCATAATATTACCAATTATTATTATTATTATTATAATTATTATTAATTATTATTATTATTATTATTATTATTATTCTTAATATTATTATTATTATTATTATTATTATTATTTGATTCAATTATTTTATCATTATATTATTATAATTATTATATTTATTGATATTATTATATTATTATTGTTATTTTTATCATTATTATATCATCATCATTATTTTTATACCGTGAAATCATCATAATATTGTATTCATCTACTTTTAACCCTATAAGTACTATTTGTATATATAAACATGAGTGTATATTAGCGTTTCCACCGGGGTCCAATGAATCCCTCGTGGACCACATATTAATTATTTAGGAATATTATTTAAGAATATTACAAATGAGTATATCGGGATTCACGTACGATAAGTTGGGACTCAGCAGGTCTACATGGGGCCCACTTCCGTTAAGTTAGTACTCAGGTGGTTAACAGAGGGTAAATATATGTTAATTAGTACTCAGGTGGTTAACAGAGGGTAAATATATGTTAAGTTAGTACTCAGGTGGTTAACAGAGGGTAAATATATGTTAAGTTAGTACTCAGGTGGTTAACAGAGGGTAAATATATGTTAAGTTAGTACTCAGGTGGTTAACAGAGGGTAAATATATGTTAAGTTAGTACTCAGGTGGTTAACAGAGGGTAAATATATGTTAAGTTAGTACTCAGGTGGTTAACAGAGGGTAAATATATGTTAAGTTAGTACTCAGATGGTTAACAGAGGGTAAATATATGTTAAGTTAGTACTCAGGTGGTTAACAGAGGGTAAATATATGTTAAGTTAGTACTCAGATGGTTAACAGAGGGTAAATATTATGTTAAGTTAGTAATCGGTGGGTTAAACAAAGGGTAAATATATTTGAAGTTTAGTCACTCAGGTTGGTTAAACGTAAGAGGGTAAATATATGTTAAGTTAGTACTCAGGTGGTTAACAGAGGGTAAATATATGTTAAGTTAGTACTCAGATGGTTAACAGAGGGTAAATATATGTTAAGTTAGTACTCAGATGGTTAACAGAGGGTAAATATATGTTAAGTTAGTACTCAGGTGGTTAACAGAGGGTAAATATATGTTAAGTTAGTACTCAGGTGGTTAACAGAGGGTAAATATATGTTAAGTTAGTACTCAGATGGTTAACAGAGGGTAAATATATGTTAAGTTAGTACTCAGGTGGTTAACAGAGGGTAAATATATGTTAAGTTAGTACTCAGATGGTTAACAGAGGGTAAATATATGTTAAGTTAGTACTCAGGTGGTTAACAGAGGGTAAATATATGTTAAGTTAGTACTCAGATGGTTAACAGAGGGTAAATATATGTTAAGTTAGTACTCAGGTGGTTAACAGAGGGTAAATATATGTTAAGTTAGTACTCAGATGGTTAACAGAGGGTAAATATATGTTAAGTTAGTACTCAGATGGTTAACAGAGGGTAAATATATGTTAAGTTAGTACTCAGATGGTTAACAGAGGGTAAATATATGTTAAGTTAGTACTCAGGTGGTTAACAGAGGGTAAATATATGTTAAGTTAGTACTCAGATGGTTAACAGAGGGTAAATATATGTTAAATTAGTACTACTCAGGTGGTTAACAGAGGGTAAATATATGTTAAGTTAGTACTCAGGTGGTTAACAGAGGGTAAATATATGTTAAGTTAGTACTCAGATGGTTAACAGAGGGTAAATATATGTTAAGTTAGTACTCAGATGGTTAACAGAGGGTAAATATATGTTAAATTAGTACTCAGGGAATCAACAGGGTGTCCATATACGTTAAATTAGGACAGGAAGTGCACAAGCAAAAACAAGTCTGGAAATCCGTGGACAAGGATATCATATCCTATTAGGGCTAAAGGTGTCACACAATCCTCCACTTACGTTTTGATATTATTATCACAATTTTTATCTAGTGTTAATTCACAAACTTTGTTTGTTTGCATTTGAGGGCAAGGCGGACACAAGGTCAAACGGAATATTAATATTCTTTCATATCCATTATTGCACTTTTCTTCTAATTATTATTATTTATTATTATATTATTAATATTATTATTATTATTATTATTAATTTTTTTTAATATTATTATTATGATTATTATTGCTACATATATTATTATTATTATTATTATTATTATTATTATTATTA
>SEYY01009436.1:32500-40000 GCA_009176605.1 Armadillidium nasatum | reverse complement strand
TTGAGTATTGCAAGCAATTTCAGTTCGAGCAGTGGCTTGCTAAGCCTATCCTGCTCTAGCCAGAGATAAATTAGCCTAACCCAAGGTGCACGACAGGGACGTTGAGCTGGTCTTTGCACCCCATAAAAGGAAGACTTAACCTCTCTACGATGTCAATACACTAAATTCATGGCTATTCGAACCCTGGACATAGTGCTTGCAAGACAGACACCCAAACCGTATGACTACGAATCCTGATTTATATATATATATATATATATATATATATATATATATATATATATATATATATATATATATATATATATATATATATATATATATATTATATATATATATATGTGTGTGTGTGTGTGTGTGCAAGTATCTGATTGTCTTTCCGAGTGTTTTATACGGGTTTTATGCACCTATATATTGAAAATTAAATTAACCGATTAATATTACCCTCGTACAGCTTAATAAGATAAGAGGATCTCCAGCCATATTTGATGACGTCACGTTCGAGCAAACAATGATACTGTTCTCCGTAGACTTCAATATATTTGTCATCAAATTTCCTTATATGTAAATATGAATAAAGTGAACCCTTCTAACAAACCGTATCTGCAAGAGTAAAAGGATGGAGGGGTGAAAGAATGAATAGTGATGGAAGGGGGGAGAGAGAGAGAGAGAGAGAGAGAGAGAGAGAGAGAGAGAGAGAGAGAGAGAGAGAGAGAGAGAGAGAGAGAAAATCCCCTTTTCCAAACACGAATGTCGCATTCAATTAAGGGGGGGAAAGGCCGGTATGGGGACCTTAGTGAAAGCAAATCTTTAGCTATATTGGCTCTGCCTCCCCAGAAAAACACTTTCCAGAAAATAATAGTTTCCCCCCTCTTTGAATGCGGAATTATAATTACAGAAAACGGAGAAAGAAAACGGCGTTTTCATCATTAACTTAACTCAAAAATAGGGGAAATAATTAATGGAATCCAACAGAAATCTTTTCAAAAGAAAAAGAGGGTAAAAATTGGGAAAATAATGCAAAGCACAAATAATAATGAATGATGGGAGGGAAAAAATTAGTATAAGTATGCGTATTACACTTTATATAAGATACATTGAAATACAGATTATATATATATATATATATATATATATATATATATATATATATATATATATATATATATATATATATATATATATATATATTATATATATATATATATATATATATATATATATATATATATATTATATATATATATATATATATATATATATATATATATATATATATATATATATATATATATATATATATATATATATATATATATATATATATATATATATATATATATATATATATATATATATATATATATATATATATATATATATATATATATATATATATATATATATATATATATATATATATATATATATATATATATATATATATATATATATATATATATATATATATATATATATATATATATATATATATATATATATATATATATATATATAATATATATATATATATATATATATATATATATATATATATATATATATATATATATATATATATATATATATATATATATATATATATATATATATATATATATATATATATATATATATATATATATATATATATAGTGCAACAGGTGAAGAATTCGTATAGTGGGACATATTTCAGTGAAGATTCTCTCTCTTTCCTTGAGTTTCGTTGCTTTGTCACCCAACATTGTTAATATCTCTTATTAAGATACTTCTCCTTGGCTTCATTCACGTCACCATAGGGAATAATTCTAGATTTTCTAATTAATTCTGATATTCTTTCTCTCTCTCTCTCTCTCTCTCTCTCTCTCTCTCTCTTTTCCTTCGTATATCCAGATACGTTTGTCATCTTTTGTCTGTACAGAAAATGATTTTATGTGTGTGTGTGTGTGTGTGTGTGTGTTGTGTGTGTGCTTAATTCTTTTGTGAATATTATGTGGACTCTGGTTTTAATATTATTTGAAATGCTAGAAAACCTCTTGAAACATGAATATGAAGATTGGATATTCAAAAAAATAATCATTGTATGTTTATACATAAACGCCCCTCATAATTGTTTTACAAATTTAGTTGTATTACTAAATAGAGGACTTTAGTAAAAACTGACGATGATAGTGTTATTGGTGTTATTGGAGTCAGAGTAGGAGTGAGAGAGTGAGAGAGTGAGAGGGTGAGAGAGTGAGGGAGTGAGGGAGTGAAGGAGTGAGAGAATGAGCTTGAGCAGGTGTCGAACCTGTAGTCCGAACTTGAATCAAAGCTTAGAACTAAAAATTCTCCTCCTTCACATACCTCTATATTTGAACCTTTTAACAAATATAAAAAAAAACTTGATGTATATTAAAGATTAACAACTTTATAAATGAAGTGTAAATATAATAGAGACTCTTCTGATAATTGGTCATACGTGTTCATATGACTATAGACTGAATATAGAATGCTGAAAAGGTGAGGGAACTACATTTGTTTTGTTTTGTTTCTGAGAGCGGACTTCACCTATGAGGGCCATATGCAGTCCCTCCAGGCAGACAAAATACTGCCCTTCAGGCCACCACCAGTTCAGAGCGAGTAAACCACACGCTCCGAGAGCTGGTGATGCTCTCCCAAACACGACGGTATTGGAAGTAAAAACAGCAACAACCAGAGGTCGCCTAGGTTTTTTTTTTTGTTTTTTTTTTTTTTTTTTGTATTCGAGAAGAGGAACTATTCTAAATAGGTTTTACCTAGAATCTATATTTGAATCTCGGATCTCTAGAAAGAAAATATATATATATATATATATATATATATATATATATATATATATATATATATATATATATATATATATATATATATATATATATATATATATATATATATATATATATATATATATATATATATATATATATTAATACTTACATTGTGAAATAAAGAATCCATATATTTAAGAGCATACACGCACTCATTTCACGAACACGCACATGTGCACACGCGCATGTAAGCACACATACAAACGCATTCCCACATGAAACCCACTACACTCAATTAAAATCAAACGTACAAAATACCTATTTTCTTCAAGTTACTAAGTATTCATATATTTGATTTTAATGCTTATAAATTAATGAAGTATTGCATGAATTCAATACTTGCTAAAATATTACAATAAATCTTTAGTGATAAAGTTAGCGAAAAAATCGCTAAAAAAAAGGTGTTATTATTTCCTTTAAGCCCCATTTACGATGGTCTGCAATAGACGATAGATGCTGAACCCTATTTTTACGTCTTAAATAAAGCTATATCAAGGTATTATCCTTTCCTTACTCTTTATATATATATATATATATATATATATATATATATATATATATATATATATATATATATATATATATATATATATATATATATATATATATATATATATATATATATATATATATATATATATATATATATATATATATATTATATATATATATATATATATATATATATATATATATATATATATATATATATATATATATATATATATATATATATATATATATATATATAAATATATATATATATATATATATATATATATATATATATATATATATATATATATATATATATATATATATATATATAATATATGTGTGTGTGTGTGTGTGTGTGTTTGCATGTATGTATGTCTGTTTGTATGATTTTATCTGAATGTGTTTCTGTTTGTACTTTTTGTTATAAGTTTAACTTCAGTAAAATAATTACTCCCAAAAATATATATTTGAAGATTCGGTATTAAAAAAAAAAAATAAAAATATTTAATAAAAAAAAAAAAAAAAAAAAAAAAAAAAAAAAAAAAAAAAGTAAAAAAAGTAAAAAAAAAAAAAAAAAAAGGTGAAAAATTAAAAAAGGAAAAAAAAAGTGAAAAAGGAAAAAAAAAAAAGGAAAAAAAAAAAGTGAAAAGAAGAAAATTCTTTGGTGTTGAAACACTTGGAACTTAATTATCAAAGATTAAACGTCTGCTCTTTTAAGGATTTTGGAAAAGAATTTGTGGCTTGATAAATAAAGGACAAAGATGAACAAACACAAACGAACAAACACACAAGAGAACAGACACACAAACGAACAGACAATCAGATGAATAAACATACAAGCTATCATACACAGATGATACTAAATGAAAGATTTTGTGGCTTGATAAATAAAGAACAAAGATAAACAAACACAAATTAACAAACACACAAGTAAACAGACACACAAGTAAACAAACACACAAGCGAACAGATAATCGGGAGAACAGACAAGCAAACTATCATACATAGATGTGAAACGAACAAACTAACATTTAATAAACGAGAAAATTTGAGACTTGATAAAAAAGGACAAAGATGAACAGACACAAAAGAACAAACACATAAACTAGCAGACAAATAAACGAACAAATAATCAGGAGAATCGACAAAAAACTATCACACATAGATATAAAATAATTATACTATCTTATATTTCAAACCAATGATAAACTTGCATATAGACCATTATGTATGTATTGAGCAAATTAACAGACGGCATACAGACTGTTATAAGTAGCTATAAAGAAAAACAAGACAAATACCTAATGTCAAACGGGAGATAAACGAACTTAAAAACAAATACAGAACAGACTGAAATTTTCACATAGACAGACAAGCATTAAAAAAAAGCGTGCAGTCAAAAAGTCCATTTTGCAGAAACAATATAAACAAGCTAACAGACAGTCTTTCAGAGATAAGACGAGTAGCGTAAGACCTGTCTAGTCTACACGAATGGTTAAAACGCCCCTTCAATAAAGGCTCGATTACAATGGGCGAGTAGCGAGTTTACTAGCAGCGAGTAAACTCGCCCAGAGAAATATACCTCAGCGAGTAAACTAGGTAACTCGTTACTCTCTGCTGAACAGTTGAGGACCCGGCTACTTTACAACCTACTCACTGGCTTGTAAAATCACTCAATGTAATCGACGACTCGCTTACAAGACTACCAAGAGGTACAAACGATGAAACATAGAATAAACACTGGGAGTGAGGCGACATAGCTTGGAATTTAATTTGCTTGAAGATATCTAAAGGTTTGTACATATTCTGGAATACATCTTTCGTTTTGATATTTAAATATTCGACATTTGTAACGTTTTATGGCAAAGGATAGTTTTCATATATTTCCAAAAATTTTAATATCATTACCGTTCCATTTTGACATTTTATTTAAAATACTAAATTGGCTTACCAATACGAAAATACTCGAAACAAAGAATAAAACACCGTGAAAGGATAGATGACTAAGCGTAGCGAGTAGCGAGTAGCGAGTTTACTAGCCTAGTGTAATCGACTATACTCACTCACTCGCCAGCTTGTAAACTCGCTACTCGCTGGATTGTAAACTCACCCTGTGTAATCAAGCCTTAACACTAACTCCTGCCTACGGAATGATCGACCAATACTGGGGGTTGAAACCAGGATTTTTTTTATCGTTAAGAAGCCTTAACAGCTTCAAAAAGATTATTATGATTTATTCTATGCAGAACTTTCATAATACTTTTGCTTATAGCTTAAAAAAAAAATTAAAAAAAATTAAAAAAAAAGCGCTTCTGATGGAACTGACGAGAAGATTCTTCTTATTAATCGACCATCCTTGCCTACGCTTCGGAAGGCTGATATACAAAGGGCTTAAAGACCTTTATTTTGATTGAAAAATGTACTACACTTTAATCAAATGTGATGTCAGAACAACCGAATTTTAAAACTTTCATTTGATTGATAGAAGGAGTCTAAATAACAACACCGATAAAGACATTCAAACAAACTAAAAAGAGAAAGATGAGATAAGAAAGTATAATAAAAAAAAATAAAAAAATAAAAAAAAAACATTGCAAACGAAAAAAATAAAATAATCAAAATACCAAATATAAAGGGTAACTAAAATAAATTAAAAGTTTCATGAAACGAGAATAAAAAGAAAAAAAAATGAAAATTGGAAAGAGTTCTTACAACTTAATCCTTACAGGCTTTTCCTTGGTTGGTTTAAGAGAGAGAGAGAGAGAGAGAGAGAGAGAAGAGAGAGAGAGAGAGAAAGAGAGAGAGAGAGAGAGAGGAAGCTGAAATTACAAAAGACAAACTAATAACATGCTCAGTCGAACTAGGCACCATAATCCAATGGAACGGGACCTGTCCTACCAAAATTGTCTTTCAAAAATAACTACATATATATATATATATATATATATATATTATATATATATATATATATATATATATATATATATATATATATATATATATATATATATATATATATATATATATATATATATATATATATCTTAGATTAGAATAAATAAATACATAGTGAAGGTGTAATTGTAACGTCTGAATGAGAGCGGTTTTAGGATTAAAAACAACAACATCGATGGTTCGAATCTCTGAGTCAAAACTTTATATAAATATTTAGTTTTTACCTTTCTTCTCTACTCTATATATTAAAAATAATTGTGAGTTGTCCTTCATAGATGTTAGTTTTGTGGAAAATTATTTCTAATAGATAGATAATGAAACTGATCTTTCGAAGCACTGAGAACATATTCTCTCTTATCCAGTTATAAAAGTGAGTTAAATGAGAGGTTGGTTGGTCCAAGAATCAGTAATTTGAAGTAGTTGCTTGAGACGCTTTTTAAAGGAGTAAAGATTTGTGAAATTTCTGGAATAAGAGGAAGAGGTCATGAAGTAACTGGTATAAAGTTATTATTTCAAAGTAAATGAAAGAGTTAAGAATAAAACAGTTTCTAAAGAACATCATTATTGATAGATTAGATTTAAAGGTGAACGTTGGCTGTGTAAAGTGAGCGACAGGAAAGGAAATCAGAAAGAAGGCATCAGAAAGAAGGATAGCTATTGAAAGTGTAAATTATAGAAAACAAAGCTCTATGATAGAATCTATCGAAACTGTGATATATTTAGCTTCACAGAAAAAAATCATAGAAGTGCACAAGATCAGAGGTCCAATAATCAAATAGAATTTTTCCAAAAAAAAAACTTGGAAAATATGGAGGTTAAAGAGAGAGTATAATTGTTAGAAGTTGATAAGTGTCCTTCTTTTTCGGCACATGTCAAATGAGAACATGCTCCCAGCAGGAATGAAGACCGAAGTGGATAAGTACAAAAGAAATAATTAATCAAGGTAGGATACAAGTCCAGAAGTTGAAGAGGGATACCATCATAATGCCTGCTTAATATTAAAATCAGAAAGAGCTGAAATAGGTATAAAAGTTCAAATGTTAGGTATAAACCAGTTGAAGTGAGATGAAGAAGGAGAATAACTCCTGAATCGTCGAAGTTTAATCGGAGTCAAAATTTGAACAAAGAGTACAGCTTTAGGAGAAGGCAAAATCCAAGTTGTTACATCGGAAGAAACTATTGAAGAAAAGATAGAGAA
>SEYY01009436.1:17500-20000 GCA_009176605.1 Armadillidium nasatum | reverse complement strand
TGTTCCTGATTTTAATCATTATAGTTAATTAGTTTTTAGTAATTGTAGATTTAAAAAAAAAAGAACACGTTAATTCATTTTTTTTTTTTTTTTTTTTTTTTTTTACTGTTTCTGTACATCCTTGTTACGACAACCATTAAATAAAAATAAAATAACTGTTCTGTTCTGCCAGTTGCAACTGGGCGAACAGAGAATCCAACACCAGCTTCGACACGTAAATAAAAGACCTCAGTGCAATAATGATTGCCTTATTGAGTGGTGATGCAACTGCGAATTTCAGTAAAAGTACTCAGTAAAAATTGTCCTAACGAATGGTTGGGACAAGTGGAGAAAATGTCACAGTAAAATTTTCAATAGGGAAAAGACATGTTAAGCATTTGAAAGTCGCTTCACTGATTTATTTTTCTAATAAGAAAATAACTTTAAAAAAAATTTGTTGTGACATTTTTGCCCCTTGTCCCAACGATTCGTTAGGACAATTTTTGCACTGTATTGATTTATTAGGTTTTCTCCTCAACAAGAAATAAAATTTCATTGGTTTCGTTGAGACCATTGATTAAATTCTTATTGGACCCATGAGATACATTGTTGTTTTAAGATCTAAAATTTTGAATTTCCAATAAGAAATTCCCCAATGAATTTCAACAGTAAATTCCACAAGAACCCATTGGAATCCGCTGAAAAACTTGAGGTATTAACCGAAAAATCCTTCAAATAAAACTTCACATAAGTTTCCTTGAGTTTAGTTTAGAGTCTCCATTTTACGTAAACATTTGAGATGGTCACGACCATATGTGCTCCAGGGATATATCACTAGTTTAGAGTCTCCATTTTGCGTAACCATCTGAGATGGTCACGACCATATGTTCTCCAGGGATATCCCACTAGATTAGAGTCTCCATTTTACGTGACCGTATGTGCTCCAGGGATATCCCGCTATAACCCAAAGTTGAAAGAAGAAAAATTTTTTCTTAATTTTGTCAAGCTTCATTACTCCGGCTACACTGCCTCCTTCACATATATATATATATATATATATATATATATATATATATATATATATATATATATATATATATATATATATATATATATATATATATATATATATATATATATATATAGGTAAATTTGACAATTAATTTATCCAAAGATGGAATTGCAAATAAAACTATTGTTGTTGATAAAAATATTCTACTTCTATTTGAACGCATCTTTCGGTACAAAAGCTCAATTTTTGGACTCTGCTCTTGAACCATACGTCGCAATCGAGCAGTTTGCATTTCATGCAGGAGAACTCCTCTATATTTCCAACAGGCAATTTTTTAAATGTAATATATATATATATATATATATATATATATATATATATATATATATATATATATATATATATATATATATATATATATATATATATATATATATATATATATATATATATATATATATATATATATATTGTGCATGCAGAACATTTCTGAAAGCCTGAAAAATACCCAAGTAGTGGATGTACTTCAGTCTGAGTTGGTTTATATAGACAAGATCGACAAATTTTTTCTAAATTAACAATTTTGGACGATTTTTCTATCAATTAAAAGAAAAATCCTGCCTGAGTTTCAACCAAGCGTATCGCTTCCCAGGAGGAACAATGACATAAGTGATGTTTTTTGGCAGATTAGCACCGTTCACGGGCTGAGCCCTTCTCTAGGAGGGGGCATTAAGAAAAAAATTATTTTATCCGGTGGAACAACGACATAATAGCAAATACCTTTTCTTATTGTATTCCTTATTGACTAAATAATTCCAAAAGTTCAATTGAAATTTTTAATTGTGATTTCTGAAAATCTGTGTAATCTTCACATGCGTCAATGCCTTTCCGAAGAAGCGATATATATATATATATATATATATATATATATATATATATATATATATATATATATATATATATATATATATATATATATATATATATATATATATATATATATATATATATATATATATATATATATATATATATATATATATATTTTAAAGTTCACATCTCACGGGCATTGCCCTATTCGAGGAGAGAAACTCTTCTAGGCAGTATATACCCAGGATCCCCAAGTGGGATCGAACCGACGCCCTCAAGAACATGAGTCAATAACTCTACCGTTTGAGCCATGGTAGACGGCGATATAATGATACACCAATTTAATGTAAATTATCCTAAGACTGGATAAAAATGATGCCTCATTTTCCACTGTCCGAAATAAAAGAAAAAGATAAAGAAAACCATTAGGAAAAAGGTACAGAAAAATGTTCATAAATAAAAAATTCCTGTAAGAGCTTAGAAGCAGGATTGCTTGAAAACTTTTATTATTGATATTATTATTATTATTATTATTATTATTATTATTATTATTATTATTATTATTATTATTATTATTATTATTATTATTATTATTATTATTATTATTATTATTATTATTATTATTATTATTATCATTAT
>SEYY01009436.1:7500-10000 GCA_009176605.1 Armadillidium nasatum | reverse complement strand
AAAACACTGATTGATTATTTATAGGAATGCAACTTGATATTCAGATTTAATATTAATGTGAATATGCTTAGTTTATATGGCATAAATGCGTACACATGCAATGTATTTATTATTATTATTATTATTATTATTATTATTATTATTATTATTATTATTATTATTATTATTTATTATTATTCCAATTAAAAAATTTTATTTAGTCATTTGAAAGATGGTAATTAAAGTTCTGGTCAGTTTAGTAATATTATCTCCTCTAAAATACCAAAATATAATATATTATGTTAAAGAAGTTGAAATTTGATAGAATATATGATAAATTATCAAATTTAATAAATATAGAAGTTAAAATTTAATAGAATATATGATATATTATCTAAAATTTAAATATAGAAGTTAAAATTTAATAGAATATATGAAATATTTTCTTAAATTTAAATAGAATAAAAATTAATGAAAATATGATTAAATAAAATAAAATTAAAAAATTTGGAAGTTAAAATTTAATAGAATATATGATAAATTATCTAAAATTTAATAAATATAGAAGTTAAAATTTAATATATATATATGATATATCTAAAATTTAATAAATAGGGAAGTTAAAATTTAATAGAATAAATGATAAATTATCTCAAATTTAATAAAAATATTAAAATAAAATTATTAAAATTTTTTACACGGAAATTAAACAGTTTAAGTATCTTTTAAATTTTATAATGTCTTCAGGTATGTGCAAGAACCTATGTATTACAAACCAGAATTGTACAGTGCTTTCCATCAGTTTTAAAGGCAATAGAACACAATGTCAGTTTAGCAACGTTTCTGAACCCTTAGAAGCAACCATAGAAGATTTCTCAGAAAAATCTCTCATCGGAATAAAAATTGGTAAGATTTTAACATAGTATTGCACAACACTGAGTGAATTATAAAGAACTACAACTCGTATTATTGTTATTTGTGATGCTACTATAGTTTGAGATTTGCAAATCTAGGGGCGGACCATTTAATTGTATAGAATAAGCACAAACACAAATGTATAGTGCTTTTCATAGTATCACGGATATTAGATATCAAATATTAGATAATATTATTCATCTTTAGGAAATTTTAGTGACGAATATAAATCATATAATATTATATTGTCAATCCGATATTAATGGAGGTAAAGTT
The DNA here is from genome assembly GCA_009176605.1 of Armadillidium nasatum. Lineage (NCBI taxonomy): Eukaryota > Metazoa > Arthropoda > Malacostraca > Isopoda > Armadillidiidae > Armadillidium > Armadillidium nasatum. The sequence goes on along the minus strand of SEYY01009436.1, from coordinate 8,830 downwards.
TGGAAGTGAGACACTTTAAAATACTGAATATATTGTTAAAAATGTTCCTGCTTCATAAAACAAGATTGTAATATTAAATATTAATTTAATTTGAATAAAATTCAAATCCATAATTTGAATTTGATTAAATCTCTTTTATGGTTTCTTATTTGCATTGATAAGAAGCCAAAAGCTAATTATTTAATTAATTAGTTTTAAAATAAAATTAAAAGGTTTAAATTTTTATAACCCCTATTTGTACTGTTTTCATTCTTCTATACTCTCTTCTCTCTGGTTTTCTTTCATTCATTGTTTTTCTCGTTTTCTTCTAAATCCATTTTCAATAAACAGTGAATCTTTTGTTTTAAAGCTTTTCATATCAACAGCTTCTCATAGGGTATGGATAGGGAATGGCACAAAAGCTTTGATTTAATTACTAATTTCCTTCAATCGGCTTGAATCTTTTTCTTCGTAAGTAAATAACTATAAAGTTATCTCTGAATTCAGTTCTTGTTGTTTTATATCACCTGCCGTACACAGACACCGTTTATTCTCTGAAAATTTATTAGAAGTTATGTTGTTTAGGGTTCTATTTCTACTGTTTATTAATAACTTATCTACCCTTTAAATTAACCATCCACTTTTCTGCTGATAAACCTTTCCTACATTACCTTTTTCAACCAACATTGCTTCATATATCTGAGGATGTGAGGGAACTGAGAATAGCTTTAAATTAATCCTGCCTCGTATGTCTAAGTACGACGCTATAAATATGGTGATTTTCACTGCCACAAAAAGTCAAATTCCTCATCTATCAACTTTCAACATCCACTCAAGTATTTATTTTTCTCTAAATCATTTTTAGGAAATCAAATTGTCTCATTAACTCAATTGCCTCAGTTGTTTACCCTTGTATGGAGCATGCGTAGCATATTTTGGAAAGCCCCATGCACAGATATAGCTCTCCTTTTTTAACGTGGAGTCTAGGGTTCAACGACTTGTTAATACTCCTTCTCTCACTTTACCCTCTCCAAATCTCTTTCTAGCCTTTGAAATGTTGCATCACTCCTCCTACACAATCACTACTACAATGGACACTGCTTTCTAAACTTCTTTTAGGAGGTTTATTTGACCAGTCTTAATACACAGTCTCATCATTTCTCAGTCAGACATTCTAGTCCTGAACTTAACCACTATCCTCAATCATATATATATTATATATATATATATATATATATATATATATATAATATATATAATATATATATATATATATATATATATATATATTATATATATTATATATATATATATAATAAAAAAAAAAAAAAAAAAAAAAATTTTTTTTTAA
>SEYY01009436.1:0-2500 GCA_009176605.1 Armadillidium nasatum | reverse complement strand
TATATATATATATATATATATATATATATATATATATATATATATATATATATATATATATATATATATATATATAATGTGTATGTGAGCGGGTTTATCTACTCTGATGGAAAAGACATAATAACCCTAGATGAAATTCACCAAAGTTGCCGAGTTGTTCTAATCAAAATTAAGGGGCGACATGAACCAATTCAAATCATTCGAAAATGTTTTTCATTGGAATTGTTAAAAAATAGAAGGAATTGTCATCCATCCTTTACCAGCATGACATGTAAGAATGAGTATATCGATAAAGTCTGTAGTCAGAGGTGGACAGAAAAAATAAGACTGTTTTAGATGTATGCAGTTAGAGATCTCGAAAGAAGAGTGTCTGTTTCAAGAGCGATATTATAGGGAGAGTGAAGCAACAGTCCGATGGCAAGGAAAGAGTTAGTGAGAGTAGTTAGTGAGAGTATCAATGTTAATAAGGATTAAATGCTGATACTGAACATATATATATATATATATATATATATATATATATATATATATATATATATATATATATATATATATATATATATATATATATATATATAGAGAGAGAGAGAGAGAGAGAGAGAGAGAGAGAGAGAGAAGGTAAAGAGAGGAGCACACAAATAGACTAAGAACATTACTGAGTTTAACGTGCAGACATTAAAATTGGAACAAAATTCACTCGTTGTTCTATTGTTTCATTAGAAAATAAAATTAAATAGTCAAGACATCAAAGTGCATCTTCTTTTAACCAATGGTATGGGCGTAGGGTTAGAAAACTTTTTAGGGAGCAGTTTTGCTATCTCAGTTGCACACCCCTCCCTTCCGCCATCTCTTCCCTTTCCCATCCCTAACGAAACGTCATTAATATCTTCATATAATTACAGATGGAAACTTTTATCAAATTATTTATATTATTTACGGTATTTATGTATATTATCCCAAAAGATTTTGAGGTCTCTGGTTATTCCTTTCAAGGATTTACTAAAATATGGCAATTTGGGATTCATTCAGGAAAGCTGACGGACAGTGATAGGATAACCACAGAAAGGTCATATTGTAAGTAATTATTTGATTTTATTTACGTTACTTTATTTCTACATATATGATATATATAATATATATAATATATATATATATATATATATAATAATATATATATATAATATATATATATATATATATATATAATATATATATATATATATATATATATATATATATATATATATATATATATATATATATATATATATATATATATATCTATATATTATATAATATATATATATATATATATATATATATATATATATATTTATATTTTATTATATTATATATATATTAATTTTTTATTTTATTATTTAATATAATTATATTATATATATATTATATATATATATTTATATATATATATATATATATATATATATATATATATATATATATATATATATATATTATATATATATATATATATATATATATATATATATATATATATATATATATATATATATATATATATATATATATATATATATATATATATATATATATATATATATATATATATATATATATATATATATATATATATATATATATATATATATATATATAATATATATATAATATATATATATATATATATATATATATATATATAATATATATATATATATATATATATATATATATATATATTATATATATATATATATATATATATATATATATATATATATATATATATTGATTCATCTTTGTATTTATTATTAAATAAATTTTTTTATTTATATTTTTAAAAGCATTTATTTTTATATTTCTTAGTAATTTTATAAATTATTTATTTATATAAAATTTATTCATTTTATTTATATTCATATAAATAAATTAATATTTTCTTTGAATATTAATAAATAATTCCCTTTGAATGAGTTTATTTAATTCTAAAGCTTATTTGTTTTATGCATATTGAATTATTTCTTTAGACAAAGATACATAAATAATAAGATTCAGAAATAGTGCAAATTTATGATGAAAATGTTCTAAGACTTTTATTTACATAATTATGTTATTAGAATGCGAACCTGCAAAATATTAATGTAATTTGGCCCAATTATAAAAATGTGCTTACGTTTGCAAATAAAAATTTGCTTTCTTTCAGCTGCAGATATACCTATACTAAACATTATAGTTTAAAGTTTGCTATAGGGGAATCGAACCCGGGCCCTATAGCACAAAAGCATAGAGTTTTACCACTGTGGTAAAACTCTATCATTTTTCGCTATGGCAAACTTTAAACTATGATGTTTAATGTATTTGATCTGCGAGAGAGTTAGCAGACCTTAATTGTTGACATATATACCTGTACACATTTAGTTAATTATCCTATTTTAAATTTTAATATAAACAAAATTTAAGCAGTTTAGGAGAGTGTCTAGAGGAGGGATAATATTTGGATGTTATCCAAAAATTGTCC
>SEYY01009435.1:5000-10092 GCA_009176605.1 Armadillidium nasatum | reverse complement strand
ATAATAATAATAATAATAATAATAATAATAATTCTTGTTCTACAAAATCACTGATCGCATTAGTTTTGTAATTTTTACGAAGATAAAACCAGAAATAATGAAATATAATTTTAAAGCGTCTTTTTTTTACCTTTTTTTTAAACTAATTAATTAAATCCAGTTAAATAATGCAAAATGAATCCAATTAATATTTTTTTAAATTAATTTCATTTTTTTTTTTTTTAAAATATGCTTTCTGCAACAACGAAAAAATAGGCTAAAAATAAAACATATATAATATATATATATATATATATATATATATATATATATATATATATATATATATATATATATATATATATATATATATATATATATATATATATAATTAAAAAAAAAAAAAAAAAAAAAAAAAAATATATATATATATATATATATATATATATATATATATATATATATATATATATATATATATATATATATATATATATATATATATATATATATATATATATATATATATATATATATATATATATATATATATGAAAATTGTTTTCTACAATGAAAAGGTTCTCCTTTAATCAAGATTAATAATGAAAACAATAATAAATTTCATTATTTTTATAATCATCATTATTAGTTGTAGTAGTATATCACCAATAAATCTTGTTTTACTACATCAGCGAAGATGGTGGTGTGAATCTTCATTTCTCCAAATATGCTTTGAAGAAACTTTTAATTTTCAAAATGTAAAGACAAAATGAATTACAGAAAAACAAATTAGCATTTTTAGTTGGACAATTAGCAAAAGAATTCTCTGAGCTAATAAGATTAGGAAAGTCAGATTAACAGTTGTTGTCCTTGAAAAAAAAGAGAACAAAAATTTGTTGTAAGAACTAAGGTCAGCGTACTTTTGTTTTGTGAAAGTCCACTTTGCTGTTTGAATATCATCCCTGCGATGATTCCAAGCTGAGTGAAAATTAGCAAATGGTAATTGAACGAACTTTGCTAATTCAGATACTCTGTATCTACCCTAAATTACATAAAGGCTCGCACGATCGAACCATGGATTTTGAGAAGTTATAGATCTAGAAAAAAAATGAACTTATTCCTTTAACGATTACATCTCCTACCTTATCGGAAAAAAACCGAACTGTCTTCGGTCAACTGCTGCAGGAAATGTTAGTGCAGAAGCGACCCAAATCTACACAATTAAAATGTCAAACATATGCTTAGGGTAGGAAGGATCCATTAGAGTTCCATCTCCCTTCCAGCCACCCCTATTTTATGGAGTATTTCTCCATCTTTTGTATTTTCTTATAAATTTAAAATCCTTCACTTTCAAACTTCAAATTAGAACTGAATCTGAGTGGGTTATAGTTTTTTGTACTAAATGCCCCTCCTTGAATAGGACTTTACTCGTATGTGGTGTTAATAGGTTGTTTTAAAAAAATTGCTATTTTAATTACGTATTGAGGAAATTAATTACCAATATTTTCATTTTCATAATTTATTTTTTATGATATCAAAGAAATAAATCTTATAAAATGAGTGGACAAAGTAAATAAACTATAAAGAACTAATAACTGCTTCAACTTCCGCTTGTGGGTACCTAAAAAATCCTTTAGATGGAGTCACAGCAGCAACTTCAACATTAGTCCCACTTACTTTCTCCTCCATTACTTGCTTCAACACAGATAACGCAACTTTAAGAGCTTCTGGTAATGTCATGGACTGTAAAAAACAAAAACAAAAATCATAAACAAAATAATTTTTACAAATGAAAATTATTGCAAAACACACCCAAAAATGTTTTAATGTTGCCACTACCATACCAATTCAATATAGAGTAAAGCAAACTAAGCAATTTGATCAGAACTAAGTGTAAACGTATGAGTTTTAAATTATAATATTGTACACAACCAAAATAGGACTATTTTTAATCATTCCTATTAGGAGTTCAATTTTTGAATACGGCGCACTTCATGAAGTATCGCGAATATATTTATATTTTTTGTTACTTGCTAGTGGAATAAAAACTTTATAAAAAGAAATGGTAAAAACAACAGATAGTTTGATATATATATATATATATATATATATATATATATATATATATATATATATATATATATATATATATATATATATATATATATATATATATATATATATATATATATATATATATATATATATATATATATGGGACGATTAACCGTAATCGGCAAATCGACATTTTTTCAATCGTCATGGTTTATTTTCTGCTGCTTACTTTGCCGATTAATTTACATATACTGGCTTATAAATATCTCTGCTCCACCTTCTTCTATTGGGTGTAAGGCTGTTTAGAAGGGGGGGGGCCAAATACACACTTCAAGAAGAAATCGAATTACCCCAGAAACTGGAGAAAAGATGGTTTCTGTATCACAATTTAAGAGCTCTAAATTTAAAGTACTAGAATTTTGCATGTTCCACGTTCTCACATATTAAAATTTTTAAAGTCAATGGTCTGAAGATACTACAGGGTGTCTCAATCACTGACGGCCTCAGATATGCGCTTATAGATATCTAAGTACTGGTCGTAAGTAAATAAAATTTGTATATGAACATCTTCAATGAGTTCGTAATTCATCTGGGTGACGAAGAACTCCGTACTGGCTAGTTTCAGCAAGATGGCGTCACTTGCCAGTTGCCACACGTCTAACATCAGCATGTAAGAAATTGAATCCTTTTTTGAAGATCGGGTAACTTCCAAGGGACTTTGGCCACCAATCTGACAGGTTTCATCAGGTGGCGCATGCATCGCAACAAGCCACGTACTTTTATGAGACTGAAAGACAACATTCGGCAGGTAAATGACGCTATGACTCCCATTATGTTGGCAGCAATCTTCCTTAACATGGAAAAGTATGTGCAGGCATGCCTTGATGCTAATGGCGATCACTTCCAAAACTTGCGATGTTAGCACGAATCTCACACACTAAGGTATGTTCATTGACAAATTTTATTTTCTAGTGACCACTATTTTAATATCTAAAATAGCATATCTGGGGTTGAAAGCGAGTGAGACACCTTGTATTGTACTATATATTAAAATTACATGTACTTATTTATAAATTGTTAAATCTATTTAAAATAGGGAAAATTTCTAAAATATACTTTTTCAATTTCATCATCGAAAAATTCTTAATCGTCCCATCTTTATATATATATATATATATATATATATATATATATATATATATATATATATATATATATATATATATATATATATATATATATATATATATATATATATTAGGGATGGAGTCAATATCGGTATCGGCCGGTATTGGCAAATTTTGTGGTATCGGATATCAGTATATAAAACTTTTGTAAGTATCGGTATCAGTACATATAATATATATATATATATATATATATATATATATATATATATATATATATATATATATTATATATATATATATATATATATATATATATATTTTGTTGGTATTTAATTACCTTATGGTATTGTTCTTGTAAAGACTGCTGGGCGCCTTCCGACCCTGAACCAATAGCTTTTGCTCCAAACTGAAGATAAGTTCCTGACGGATCCATATGATAAAGTTGAGCACCATTTTTATCTACTCCAGCGAAAAGCATTGCCACTCCAAATGGTCTACTCTATAATAATAATAATAATAATAATAATATAATAATAATAATAATAATAATAATTTGAATTTGCATTTAGTATAATATATATATATATATATATATATATATATATATATATATATATATATATATATATATATATATATATATATATATATATATATATATATATATATATATATATATATATATATATATATATATATTACCATTGCTGGACCATCATCATCAGAATCTCCAAAACGAATTGCTAAATTTGAAACTGCTTGAGCAACTGACTCAACTTTCATATCTTCATTGTAAATAAACCAATGATTAGCACACTCTACTCGGGCATGGTCCACTAATGTCCTTGAGTCTGCTACTAGTCCAGAAACTCCACAAGCTAATAATAATAATAGAATAAAATAAAAATAAAAATAATAATAACTGGTCAGCAAATAGAAGAAATAGAAGAGCAAATAATCTTTAGGGAAATTAGAAGAGAAAATTCAACAGATATTAAAATAAGATATATAAAATAGAATAATAATAATAATAATAATAATAATAATAATAATAATAATAATAATAATAATATAATAATAATAATAATAGGCCGCGTTGATAAGCAGTTAAGCGGGACTAAAGATGTTGAGCTATACCTCCAAACTGAAGTGAAATTTATTTTATTTTTTGGAATCTTTGCCTACATAATATACTGCATGGTAATTTTCCCTACATAATTTATGGCATCCCACAAACGTAACCTAACTAAAAATGAAAATGTTCAAACTTGAAAGTTTAATAATAATAATAATAACTGATATTATTAATAGTCTTAATGACCCTCGCAAAGTCAATGTAACAATTACAAAGAAGAGAATGGTTTGTTTGGATATTTCGCTGCTTCTTGATAGTTTTTATTTTTTATTATTTAATTAGCAAGGTTTAAAATATTTTTACTTGTTTGAATGGTAAAAAATGTCTCATAAATATATATATATATATATATATATATATATATATATATATATATATATATATATATATATATATATATATATATATATATATATATATATATATATATATATATATATATATATATATATATATATATATATATATATATATATATATATATATATATATATATATATATATATATATATATATATAGGGATGGAGATAAATACCGATATACCGATAAAATTTCCGATACCGATACCGATACCGGTATCGGTATCGGGAAATATGCCGATACTATACCGATACCGATACCGATACCGATACTTTACTCTTATCCAAAAATTTGCCGATACCGATACCGATACTGAAAAGGCCGATACCGATACCGGTATCGGAAATATGCCGATATGCCGATATATACCGATACCGATACTTCACTCCATCCCTATATATATATATATATATATATATATATATATATATA
>SEYY01009434.1:15000-26488 GCA_009176605.1 Armadillidium nasatum | reverse complement strand
ATTGGTTAATATTTTCAATGCTTTACTGAGGAAGGATTTGATAGTAGTTTAGAGACTAATAGCTTTAGTATACATGTAATAAATAAGTGTACAGCATTGGAAATTGAGTTAAATGAAGTTAAATCTTTATTAGAACATATTGACATAAGGCATGGGGTCCCGATGGTGTATATGGTAGAATTCTAAAAGAGGGGTATAGCAGTATTGCAAAGGCACTGTTTTTGATTTTTAAACAATCTATTGCTTTTGGAGAGGTACCTGAGGACTGAAAAGTGTCATATGTGGTGCCCATTTATAAGGTAGTAAAGAAGATCTGGGAAACTACTGGCCAGTTCAGCTTAACATCTCTGGTTGTAAAAGTTTTGGAAAAGTTACTGAAAAGTCCTACAAAGAAACATTTGGATGATAACAAGATACTGCATAACTCCCAGCATGGTTTTAGAAAGGGTGGATTATGTCAGACTAACCTTCTAGAATTTATGGAATATATTACTGAATGTATAGACAGGGGTGATCCTAGTTGATATTATATATTTAGATTTTAGCAAGGCTTTTGATAAGGTGCAATTTATCGTGTTAAGACCAAAATTTTTCATTAGATAAATAAGTAACAGAATAAAAATATACAGTAAAAATCTATAAATTTCACAGCTTATTTTGGCATGGAATAATATTTTACCAATGTTAATCAAAGTTTAACTTATTGATAATTTGCTTGTACTAAAATTGTATTAAGGAAAAGCTAATGTGAAAAATAGAAGAAGAATGAAATAAACCAGCAATGCAGACAACTCACAACTTTAATTAAGAGTATAACATTCACACGAGACATTAAAGCATCCCAAATTCCAAATGATCCATTATATCTGTACCGTAATTAATAAACGTTTAATTAATAAATAATTTTTTGGAAATGTAGGTTAGCAGTGCAACCTTTAATTTAAGGATAAAAAAAATTAAAAGACATTTTCCTAGATTACCTGTGAATAAACTCCCAAAATTGATTTAGTTCCTTCAGAATATTCATTATGAAAGGCAGAAAACAGCAGTGCAAAACCAAACCGAAAGTCTTCAATTCAATCAATCAGAACTTGGCTGCTAATTAACTGTCAACTAATATCTTTGCAAGAGTGAACTGAAGTCCCTGAAATAGAAATGTAAACATAAATAAAAAGATCTCATTAAACAAAGAAATATTTATAAAAAACATTTCAATTCTAAGAAACATTCGCAATTCAAATTTTATGCTTTCAAAGATACATATACTGAAAGTAAAGACGAAAGAGAACATCTGTAGTAGTTATTATAAGATAATACATGTTGAAGCATCAGAAAATATATTTTACATATATACATATTTCAATTCTTACTTGACTGCAAATAAAATCTTTTACTTTGGCTACAAAGAGTGCTGGGCGATATTAAATCATTAATTTAAAAAAATCTGCTTTAGTTGAAAGAATTATGTAAAATATGTTTGCAGTAAGGTGTATATAAACGCACTAACGGCATATCACAAAAATTAGAAATAACTCATCACACATCACTTATACTACAACCAATATATACAACAGAAAGTTTTTCAGATTGAAAACGATGCAAATATCTCTGAAGATTTATTATAATATCCTGACCACATTAGACTCAAACCACTAAGTCTGTTAATTTGTCCAAGATACCGTCGTGGGATTTGAGTTTAAACAAGGTCTGCTATCAAACAGAGATTATCTGTAAACTATAGCACTTGGTAAGTAACAATGTGACAGTTTTGTTTCCTAAGAGATCCTGCCCCATGTGAGCATGATGTCCAACCCAAGAATAATAACGAAAGATTATGGTGTATTTAAAATTTGACTAAAATATACCTACTATAAAAAAGGCAATTTATATTTCATGATAGAATAAAAAGAGTAAAATTAATTCTTGTAACACATCACTTTTATGAATATCACAAACACTAAGGAAAAAAAATAATAACAGGAAAAATCTTACCGCAAATAATAAGGAATGGTGTTGTAAGAAGTATTTCTGTCAAAGTTTCATACCATAGATTGGTTTCCACAAATAAATAAATAAATAAATAATAAAAATAAATTATAGGGTTACTGACAAAGTTAAAAAAATAAATAAATTACATAGACCCTTTCGAAAGCAATGTAAGGAAAAGTATTTGCTATTTTAATTAATTAAAAATGAAATTAAGAAAAATAGAATAAATTTGCATCATGTGCAACAAACACTTAAAATTTTCCTTCACTTGGGTGAAACTTTTTTTCAATTTAAAATAAATTACATGCAACAGTGTCATAATGGAATTTTTTTTCATAGGATCACAATCAAATTTTTATTATCTAAATGTTCAACCTAGTGAAATAATTCATTGGTACAAGTATGTATATATAAAATTAATTTTCCCTTTGCAATAATTTATTCAATTAAAATCCTGCCTTTCAATTATCAAATTCAGACTTTTCATTAAATTACACTGATATGCCTTTCTGGCCTTTTGCAAAAAATGTTAACTCTAACTTTGCTTCTTCCTCTTTCCCTCCTTTAGTATTTTCTGACGGTACATCTGCATTTCCCTTCCTCTAAAGCTGAACTCTTCGCTCCAACTTTTGCGACTATTCAACGTTAGACGATTCCGGAGCTGTTCCTACTCCTTCAATCCCCTCCAACTCATTTTTGGCCTAAAATTGTAATTTCTTCTAAAGACGTCATTTTTGCTCTCACTGACCTTAACACTAAGAATGCGTACGGTACTGATGGTATCCTCCCTGTTGTTCTCAAAATTTGTTCTTCCGAGCATGCACCCTGCCTTTGAAAACTATTTCGTCTATGTCTCTCAAATTCAACCTTCCATTCTTGCTGGAAACGTGCGCTCATTCAGCCTGTGCCGAAGAGGAGAGACCCCTCTCAACCCTCTAACTACCGTCTCATTTCTTTAACTTTCGTTCTTTCTAAAGTTTTCGAATCTATCCTTAACAGGAAGATTTGGAAACATCTCAATTCTTCTAATCTTATCTCTGATCGCCAGTATGGCTTTCGGAAGAAACGCTCTACTGGTGATCTCCTTTCCCTTCTCTCTGACTCTTGGTCCTCTGCTCTTCGGCATTTCTGTGAATCTTTTCTGTCACGCTAGACATATCGAAAGCTTTCGAAAGAGTCTGGCACAAAGCTTTGATTTCCAAACTTCCCTCTTTCGGAATCTATCCTTCTCTCTGAGACATTCTTTCTAATTTCTTTTCCGGTCATTCTATAGCAGCTGTTGTAGACGGCCATCGTTTTTCCTTTAAATCTATTAATAGTGGTGTTCCTCAAGGATCTGTCTTATCCCCAACACTTTTTCTGCTTTTCATCTCCTATCCACTCCTTTGCTGATGACTCCACCCTTCAATTCTCTTTTCAGCGACAGTTAATAAACGCAAGAAAGGTAGCCTTGGTGCAGCTGACCTCTGATCTATCTCTCATTTCAAATTGGGGCAAAAAGAACATGGCTTTTTTCAGTGCCACCAAAACTCAATTCCTCAATCTCTCCACTCGACACAATCTTCCACACAACTATAATATCCTCTTTGAAAGCACACAACTCAAATTTTCATCTGTTCTTAATATTCTTGGTGTTTCTTTTTCTCATGATCTTTCTTGGAAAGATCACATTACTTCTCTTTCTAAACATGCTTCTAAGTGGTTGGGTGTTTTGAGGCGCCTTCAGTATTTCTTCACGCCACCCCAGTTGCTTACTCTGTATAGGGGTGTTGTTCGCCCTTGTATGGAGTATTCGTCACACATCTGGGGTAGTTCCACTTATAGAGCTATCATTAAGAAGGTTGAGTATAGGACTTTTCGACTTAAGAACTCTCCTGCTGTCACAAATTCTCTCCAATCTCCTTCTGCGGGTCGAAATGTTGCGTCACTCTCTCTATACTATCGCTATTACAATGGACACTGCTCTTCTGAACTCATCCTTTCTCTATTCAACTCTCTAATCCCAGACTTAACCGCTATGCTCAATCTTACATATGCTCTACTGGTAAATGCTGGACCACACTCCATTCATCTACTTTCTCAAATTTCTTTGACTTACACACCTCCAAACGTCGTGTATCAGGCCACGTCGGCTTTTATTTTGACCTGGATTGTCTTTCCCCCCTGACTCTGGTGGAGTTTCTGGTATGCCACTGGCCTTTGCCGAACAGAGGTGATATATATATATATATATATATATATATATATATATATATATATATATATATATATATATATATATATATATATATATATATATATATATATTTCCTCCGGTGGACAAAAACCTAGGCCTACTGAATTCCACCGGAGCTGAAAAAGCACTTTTCTGGTCGAAGTTGGCCGACGTGTCCAGATACACGACGTTTGAAAGTATGCAAGTCAAAGGAAGTTGGGAAAACAGATAAAGGGAGTGTGTTCCAGACTTTTCCAGTAGAGTATATGAAGTTTGAGCATAGCGGTTAAGTATGGGGTCTGAGAGTTGAACAGAGAAAGGATGAGACTGTGTAGAAAGTCGTGTCGCTCGGGCTCTTCTTAATGGAGGAGGTATGCGACGAGAGAGTTTGGAAGAGCAGTGTCCGTTGAAATAGCGATATTATATAGGGAGTGACGCAACAATTCGAGGGGCAAAAAGAGATTGGAGAGAGTTAGTAAGAGCAGGAGAGTTGAAGAGACGAAATGGCCTAGACTCCACCTTCTCAAGGAGAACTGTATGAGTGGAGAAACCTTAGATGTGTGAAGCATACTCCATACAGAGACGAACAACACCCCTATACAGAGCAAGAAACTGGGGTGGCGTGAAGTAGTTCTGAAGGCGCCTCAGAACACACAACCTCTTAGAAGCTTGTTTAGAGTTAGAAATAGTGTGATCTTTCCAAGAAAGATCACGAGATAAAGAAACACCGAGAATATTAAGAACAGATGAAGGTTTGAGTTGTGTGTTTTCGTAGAAGATATCATAGTTGTGTGGACGATTGTGTCGAGTGGAGAGATAAAGGATCTGAGTTTTTGAGGCATTGAAAACAACCAAGTTTTCTCTGCCCCAATTTGAAATACGTGAAAGATCAGAGGTTAGTTGCTCCAAGCCAAGGCTATCCTTCTCGAGTCTAATAACTACTGTTGGGATGGACGTCTTTCAAACTGAAAGGAGTAATGAAGTGTGGAATTATCAGCATAGGAGTGGATAGGAGATGAAGTAATAGAAAGAGGGTCATTTATGAAAAGTTGAAAAAAGTGTTGTGGATATGACAGAACCCTGAGGAACACCACTGTTAATAGGTTTAAAGGAGGAACGGTGCCTGTTTATAACAGCAGCTATAGAACGACTGGAAAGGAAATTAGAGAGAAGATCACAGAGGGAAGGGTAGAAACCGAAAGAGGGGAGTTTGGAAATCAAAGCTTTGTGCCAGACCCTATCGAAGGCTTTCGATATGTCTAGAAAAACAGCAAAGGATTCACTGAAATGCCGAAGAGCTGAGGACCAAGAGTCAGAGAGAAGGGAAAGAAGATCTCCAGTAGAGCGTTTCTTACAAAACCGATACTGGCGATCAGAGATAAGATTAGAAGAATTGAGATGTTTCCAAATCTTCCTGTTAAGGAAGAGAACGGAGGTCAAAAAATGGAACGGTAGTTGGAGTTTTGAGAGGGATTCCCCTTCTTCGACACAGGCTGAATGAGCGCACGTTTCTAGCAAGAAGAGAAGGTTGAAGTAGAAAGACAAAGGCGAAATAGTTTACCAAGGCAGGGTTCAAACTCGAAGCACAAGTTTTGAGAACCTCAGGAAGAAAACCATCAGGACCGTACGGCTTCTTAGTATTAAGCTCAGAGAGAGCGGAAATAACGTCTTTAGAAGAAATTATAATTTTAGGCATAAATGAGTTACAATGGCAATAACAACTAAATACCAAGTAAAGAACGAACCATGCGTATTCACCCTACCAAAAACTTTGAATTTTTGATATAAAAAGACACCTATTTTTTTTTTCTACACAGAGACTAGTTTTCAAATATAATTTGCCAACTTATTGACATATAAATAGATTGATATATCAATTTAAATACCTAATTCGATAATTACATTTGAATACATGGCAGATGCACATATATCTACAAGGGGTACACATGACCACCCATATCTCATGAGTTGTGAACTATTCTTTTCCGCTACATACGGGTAATTATCAAATATCAATTTTAAAATCGATATATCAGTATTCCTACATTGAAATATCAGTCTTTCCAAATTTAATATAGTAGCCTATGTGAAATAATAATGTCTCTTTATATTAAAATTTTTATTTTTTTTTGTACAAAAATGGTTTTCTGGTGTCCATTTGGCTTTATTTAATATATTTATGATTATTTTGTTTTTATAACTTTAATAGGAAAATTTTGAAATCAAATACGCCTCACCTGAGCAATAACACAATCAAAGTTTTCTTCCTTTGGCTCTGATTGCAAAGGTAAAATAAAATTTTGATTCAAGTTAAACCCAAAAACTTGTTGCAGCTCTGGCTCTCTCTGTTGCCAGGGCAATTATCATAAATATGAAATCAAACTTCAAAACTTTTTTTTAACATCATTTTTTACAATCATTGGGCCATAAAACTTTCTATAATATATATGAGATGAACTCCTCTCCAGAATTAATAAAATAAAATTTATTTTAATTTTATTTTATTGTAAATGTATTTTATTTTATTGATTTCATAAACTGAATATTTTTATATATATATTATTTGAAAAAACCCTTTTACTGTCAACTATGGTTCTGAGGTATTTTTTCGGTTACAGGAATTTTTGAAAAGAGACCGGCTGAAACCGACATTGAAAATTCAAATTTTTGAGAGTACTGGTATTATTTGTGCCTTAAAATTTGATTGGTTTAATAAATAAAATATCTTATCTAACATTTTTCTGATTTAATGAAGTGTCAGTTGTCGCAGTGAGTTTGATTGCCTTGTAATGATTATGTATAAGGTAACCGTAGTGAAAGCTGAATCTTGATCTAAGTCACCTTAAAATAGAGTAAAGTACAAATAATACAACACAGCTTCCCAAAGTGGGATCAGCTGGAACTTGCGAAAGCTATGAAGCTAAGTCCTAAACATGGAAAGAGATAAATTTACACTATAAATGGAAAATAAAATAGAAACACTGATATACTAATAAAAATATTCTTCAATATAAGAAATAACTACTATATATTGGTTGTATTCTAAATTAAGTAAAAACACTCTTCAATGAAAATAAATAAATCGGTTTTATTTACCACAACGATAAGTGTACAATCACTATGTGAAATAGGTGAGGCTGATCTACTTAGTAATTCAAATCAATGTTATAATTTAGGACAATCAAGGATCCATATTATTGCCGCAAAAGAAGTAAAATAAATTTAAAATGGCTTCGTAAATTACAAAGGCTTATTTTGATAATCACAAATAGTTTTATATTTAGGAAGAGTAGGGGTAAAGTATATATATATATATATATATATATATATATATATATATATATATATATATATATATATATATATATATATATATATATATATATATATATATATATATAGCATAAGTTAGCAAAATCAAGTTTTCAAATGTCTTGAGTAAATCTTCCTAGTTTTTCTTCAAGATTTTCCTTTTTCTCCATTACCATTTTTTATTGTACAGTCGTCAACAGAAGCTCGTTCCTATTAAGCTGGAAATAAATATTTATATAAAATGGAGATCATTTCAGGTTCAGCCAATCACAGTTCAATTAAGCAACGCTCAATGTTTTTATTTTCTTTTTATTCAAAATAGAGCTTTTATGAAATGATCTCCATTTTTTATAAATATTTATTTCCAGCCTAATAGGAACAAACTTCTGTTGACGACTGTACATACAGCATGCATAGCCCATGAAGACAGTTTTCGAGCATGTCTTATTTCTGTCAAGTTTTTACATTTCTCGATGCATTAAATGTTCTTTGAATTGTTCTTTGTTTGGTATTGTTAGCTACAGAAATGTACAGAGCATGTTTTATAGTCAGGAACACTGTCTCAGTGTTTTTTACCGTTTCTACTTGTTCCCATTCTTTTACTTTCTCTTTTTCAATTTTTTCCAATTCAAAGTCTACACTATAGCTTAGCATCCTTATAAAAAAATTCCAAATTGTAATAACCAGAAAAATTGCTTTTCCTCTGAAATCTTCCAGCAGCATGTCCAGTGTTACCAAAGGGTGTAGTGTCGGGAAGATGGGAAAAACTACTAAAGAATCTAAGCAAAGGATAAAGAGAATTGTTTTCCAGAATTCCATAGGAGTTGAAGGCAGAGCGTGTTTAAACGATGCGTTGTTCTGTTGCCATCTTTCGATTCTTAAATCTACTTCCCAGCTCTCAGCACGTATGTTGGCAGTAACTAGTAAATCTTGGCTTATGCATTAATAAGTGCCATATAAGACTATAATATAGTCTTCCCTAGTGCCCCACCAACTACATTATTACGACGAACATTCTGAACAGATGGAACTAAAAACAAAACAAAATATATTCAAATTAATCATGCATGAACAAACTGAATTTAATTGGATTCAGAAAATTTACATATTTGTAGGAATAGCTTAAAGGAATGATACCAAACTGACCACAGAGTCTTGGGTTACTAGACTCACCATGCAACCTTTACAGAATATTAATTTGTCCTTTTATTTTTTTATTATTAATAATCATTTATTATTAAGTAGCAAAAAAATTCATTTTTATTTTATTTAATGCTTAAAAGTTTGAAAAAGAGGTACAATTAATTAGAATCATTCAAATCATTTAATTTACTTAATGACTTTAAAAAAATCATATTTCTTACCAAGTTTAATTAGACAAGAACCCCGCCCCTGCCTACGTATATATATATATATATATATATATATATATATATATATATATATATATATATATATATATATATATATATATATATATATATATATATATATATATATATATATATATATATATATATATATATATATATATATATATATATATATATATATATATATATATATATATATATATATATATATATATATATATATATATATATATATATATATATATATATATATATATATATATATATATATATATATATATATATATATATATATATATATATATATATATATATATATATATATATATATATATATATATATATATATATATATATATATATATATATATATATATATATATATATATATATATATATATATATATATATATATATATATATATATATATATATATATATATATATATATATATATATATATATATATATATATATATATATATATATATGCACTTGTGAATAATTTTTAGTTGTTAAGTATTTAATTAATGAGCAGAGGTAGACATGACATTTTGAAGAGATAAAAAAAAAAATAAATAAGTTTTCATAATTGTTAATATTTTTATTAGTTATTATTTATTTACTTTAGCAAATTTTTATTAAATATTATCATTTGTATCAAGTAATACTCTTATCGATATTCTGTGCAAGAAACATCGATTGGGAGTAATTATATCGATAATCGCATATTATTTCTGTCTAAGTAGTACACGTAACAATTTATATTTTATAAAATAATATGTTACTAACCCTGTCAAATTGTAATGAAAAATAGGAATATTATCTAGAAAAAAAGGAAACTCTATCAATTTATTGAACTTCACAAACATTATATAAAATTAGAGCTAGTAACCTTACATTTTACAAAATATATATTGATACATGTAAGTCTTAAGGACTAGTATTTCTAATTCATGTTTAATAGATAGTTTGTAGAATATCATTTCTACTGGGAAATTGAAATCACATTTTCTGAGTTGAGATAAAAATGATTAGTTACACCAGCCTTCTCAATTACGTTTTATTCTCAACATTAGGAACAAGAACGCTCCAAACCTATATTTATTTACCCATTGATACTCACTATGATCCCTAATTAATATAAAATAATAAATCAACCAACTTATCATACATATTAAAAACGTAAACAAATTCTTTTGTATTATATTTATTGCTGGAAATCATAACGAAGTTCAATTTCACTGAACTGCTGTCCTGGTGATGAAGTAAAGTTTTTTTTAAATAGAAAAAATAGATAAACTTAGATGGTGACGTACGCGAGATCTCGGAAATGAAAGAAAAAAAAAGTAATTATTCTTTATCGATGTGAAACTGAAGAATAGTATTTTAGATTGCTTTTTTAAAGTATTCAAGTATATTATTTACTTATTTATTTTTTTTTATTTGTTTTGTCTTTGCTATTTCAGATTTATAAAAATTGCTTTTTTTTTTTTTTTTACCTTAGTTAGAAATGTCTTTCAGGTAATAAATCCAGTTGAAAATGAAACTCTTTCCGGTGAAATAAGTGAATTGGAAATTCTTTCCCATTTTTACTTTATCTTCATTTCAATTATTGAACTAATGTATATATATATATATATATATATATATATATATATATATATATATATATATATATATATATATATATATATATATATATATATATATATATATATATATATATATATATATCACCCACGGGGTGATAGGGTGGGATAGACCATCCCGTTTCACTCCACTATCCTTTGGTTCATTACTTTTCACGATTCACCTTCTCAGAGGGTCTCTAGTGTACACTTGTCTCATACTGCAGTGTCTCTACTCCAGCTTTGCCACCTCTCAACTCCCACCCTCTTCACATGTTCCTTCAAATTTACAAGCGCTTTCTTGTACATTACCTTAAAAAAATCAAAATGGCGAAACATAAAGCTCCCTCGGAGATACATGGAGGGGAGGCATCCAAAGAATGACCCTCATCTATCCCTCACCCCATCACCACTTGGAAGTTGGTGGCTTACGGTGGGGTGGTGCTACCAAGACCTCTATGCCGACTTGCTTTGGTGCATGGTCTTCCTTTTTCATTAACTTCTGCAACATTCGCTGTCTCTTGTCTAATTTTCACTTTCTCGAACACTACCTCTCTTCTTCTAGACCTCATCTCTTATTCTTAATTGAAACTCAGGGGTTTGAGGGCTCTGACAGAAAACCCTACTCTGTTTCCTCCTACTGTCTCTTTCCTCAATTTTCAGCCAAAGGCGGATGTTGCACATATGTGTGCAACGATGTTGTCAGCTCTCGTGTCTCTATTTTGGAGTCTTCTCAATTCTCTACTTTACAGCTTAAAATTTCTTGCAACTCTGCAACTAAATTCATTTGTTTTCGTGATATCTGCTTGTTCCTGCTTGTTTTTCATGCTATCCGCCACAGGGATATTGCCTTCAGGGACTGCCGTCGCTTTCAAACTCCAGAAACTCAGGCAACTTATATTTCATCCCAAAATCGTGCAAAATCTCTTCTCGTAACAAGATAAACTCATTTCTCCGTTTAAAATGCA
>SEYY01009434.1:0-10000 GCA_009176605.1 Armadillidium nasatum | reverse complement strand
TTGAAGAAATGTTATTCAACAGTCTATAGAAGGCATTATTAATCGAAGAATCCCCTAATAAAATTAATTCCACCATAAACGAACTCTCTTTCTCTTTCCTCTCATAACGAATGAAGCTGTAAATACATTTATGTTGATGTGTTTTATAGAAAAATAGTGAGTAATTTGAAAGGCAACAGGCAGATTTGAAAGCATCTTAATTTACCTACATTTTCAGGAAGATAGTTTTAACGTAAAATAATGGAAATTAGTTTTAAGAAAACTTTGCTTTTTGGATTTTTAAAATTACTGATAGTCAACTGCCTTTTTTATGAAAGGTTTGAAATAGACACGGAAATATTTCCTGCCTTTGCTTATTATGAACATACTATCAGAGAAGTAGATGTTGTAAAGTCTTATCAAACCTCATCCTACGGTAAGTAATTATAATATACTGCATACTCGTATATATTCTTGTATACTCAAAAAGAAAATTTTCCCCCTAGTTTTGTAATGCTGTAATGCATACCCTCACAAATATTTTAACTGACGAAATAATGCAAGCATTCTATGTTTCATTCGTGTATTTAACATTATTAAAGGTCTCTCTTCAGACCATTTCATTGCACTGATATTTCAAGGGTCGTTAAATTTTTACGTTTTCAGTTCATGGTTATAAAATTTTAACCATAGGACATACAATAATGGAACTTGTAGGCTTGTATATCTTTTATTGTATGTATGAGATCCGCAGTTATAACATTCATGTGTTTCTATGCAAAGGTTTCGTAGGTCAACCGATTATGAGTTTATTTTATTTATCTTTTATATTTTTTAAACAAGTCCAAATTTCGAAACGAATTGAACAACTTGATATTTCTCGATATCGAGAAAATAGATATCACCAATATCAAAAAAATATAATTCGAATTTTCGTAATCTGTTACCAAACTGGAGTTGGAGACATTTTTAACAATTTTTGCTCTGTGTTTCAAACCGTTTGGCCTTTAATTGCTGGGGCTGAGTTAAAAGAAATTAAAATAGTTTTTAGTTCTGCTAGATAAATGAATTTTGAAGGTACGAGCTGCTTGATTAATTAATCAATCTTCAAGAAATTTGAAGGTGAGGTGCCTAAGGTCATTTTTAATAAGTTTTGTTTGCTCTTTTTGAATAATTAAACTGTTAAGACTTGATATGGATTAGTTGGCTGAAGATAACTACACTCCTGCGGCAACAAGAGCCGGAACAAACATGTGCATCGCTTGGCATACCGAAGCTCTAGTTTTATCTAGGTTGTCGGCAAAACTGGGATCTTGGATGATCTTTCTTGATGACACTTGCAAGTTCTTTGCTATTCTCTGAGTGCAGTATTTTCCGATATATTGTATTTATTCCTTAAGATGTGTTCAGTAAAAATCACACAATTTTACATCGAAATGTTAAAGTTAAATAAAAATAAAAGAATCTTAGACTTTTCAGTTTTGAATAAAGACGGAAAATAATAAATTAAAACCATTATTATTGCAATGTCGTTTTCATACTTTGTTAAAAATCTAAAAGTTGTTCAAGTTTTTCAATAATTCATTTAATAATTATCGACATTAAAAAGAACATCGTAAATAGGTTTTGTAGCTGCTCTACTTTCTATTAATTTTCTAACATGTAGCACTGATTGCTATAATTTGAAAGTATCAACGATTATGTCGTCGATTCTTCTAGCCAATGAAGTGTATCTTTTTAAAGATTTTGTTGGATTTTCCTGTGAAACTCGAAATTAAAAAAAATAAAAATTTAGAAGAAAAGATGGAAATTTATGAACAGAGCTGTAAATATCGGAAACAAAGGTTTCAGTAATTACTCTTATATTTAGGGTAAAATAAATCATCACTTGGGAGTTGGCGCCTCCGATAGTGGGAATGGTGCCGCCAAGACCTTGATCTCGGCTTGCCTGGGTGCATTATTTTCTTTTATAAAATTCAACAACATTCGAGGTCTTTTTTCTAATTTCCCCTTTGTCGAACACCAGTACACCACCTCTCTCTTTTTCTAAACCTTATACCTTGTTCTTAACTGAAATTCATGCGCTTGGATGAGCTGATAGTAAACCAAATTTTATTACCTCCTACTGTCTCTATCCTCAATTTTCAGACAAAGGCGAGTATTGCACATATGTGCGCAACGATGTCGTTTGTTCTTCTGTCTTTAATTTGGAGTTTTCTGAATTCTTTACTTTATGGCTTAAGCTTTCTTGCAATTCTACTACTAAATTTATTTGTTATGTGTATTTATCTTCTAATTCTACTGACTATAACAAATTTTTCGACTATTTAAACTCCAAAATAGAGCACATTCCTTTTTCTTCTCCTTTCTCCGAAATCATCATTTTAGGTGATTTCAATATTCACCACCGCCAATGGCTTTCATCTAGTTCTTATGATTAAGCTGGTGAACTCGCCTACCACTTTTCTATCTAGAAAAATTTTGAGCAATTGGTGCAGCTCCCTACTCGTATCCCTGACCATCTTGGTGATGAACCCAACATACTTGAATTTTTCTTAATGTCTTATCGTTCTCATTATATTGCTAAACTTTTCCTCCTCTGGGTTCATCTGCTCATCTTCTTATCTCCGTTTCTTGTACTATCTCTTCAAATCTTCCGCATAACCAAGGTGATTCACTCCGGCATGGAGGTGTACATTCCATATTTTTTTCCTTCTACTAAACCTAACAAACCTTGGTTTAACTCTACTAGTTCTCGTGCTATCCTCTGCAGTTATTACCATCGTCTTGAAACCCCAGAAAGTCATTCAACTTAAATTTCATTAGGGAATCGTGCAAAACCTATTCTTTATAACACCAAAAACTCTTTTTTCCATGGTAAATACTATAATATTTATGGTTCCTATTCCTTTCACCCTTTCTGACATTCTACAAAAAATGTCAACCCTAACTTTGTTTCTTTCTCTTTCCCTCTAATGTCTTCTGATGGCACAGCTGCCGTTTTACCCTCTGCTAAAGTTGAACTCTTCTCTCAAACTTTTGCCTCTAAATCTACCTTAGACGATTCCGGAGCTATTACTCCTCCTTCAACCCCATTTCAACTTATTTATGTCTAATATTTTAATTTCTTCTAGAGATGTTATTGCTGCTCTATCTGAGCTTTACATTAAGAAGGCGTATGGCACTAAAGGTATTCCTCCTGCGGTTCTCAAAACGCATGCTTCTGATCTTGCACCCTACCTTGGTAAATTATATCGTCTCTGTCTCTTAACTTCGACCTTCCGTTCTTGCTGGAAACTTGTGCCCATTTAGCCTGTGACGAAGAAGAGGGACCCTATTCAACCCTCTAACTATCGTCTCATTTCTTCAACCTCAGTTCTTTCTAAAGTTTTCGAATCTATCCTTAGCAGGAAGATTTGGAAACACCTCAATTCTTCTAATCTTATCTCTGATCGCCAGTATGGCTTTCGTAAGGAGCGCTCTACTGGTGATCTTCTTTCCCTTCTTTCTGACTCTTGGTCTTTCACTTTTTTTCATATATATATTATATATATTATATATATATATATATATATATATATATATATATATATATATATATATATATATATATATATATATATATATATATATATATATATATATATATATATATATATATATATATATATATATATTATATATATATATATATATATATATATATATATATATATATATATATATATATAATATAATATATATATATATATATATATATATATATATATATATATATATATATATATATATATATATATATATATATATATATATATATATATATATATATATATATATATATATATATATATATATATATATATATATATATATATATATATATATATATATATATATATATATATATATATATATATATATATATATATATATATATATATATATATATATATTATATATATATATATATATATATATATATATATATATATATATATATATATATATATATATATATATATATATATATATATATATATATATATATATATATATATATATATATATATATATATATATATATATATATATATATATATATATATATATATATATATATATATATATATATATATATATATATATATAATATATATATATATATATATATATATATATATATATATATATATATATATATATATATATATATATATATATATATATATATAATAACGAGTAGTACCAGAGCTCGGAACATTTTCTTTGGAGAAACAATAAAATTTTCGGTTAAAATTTGTCTTTTATTTATTCACAAAAAATCTATTATTAATCACTGGTTAAAAACTACTTTAAATTAATTCTATGTAAGTAAATATATTGTAGGAACATTAGGTTAAAACTTTTTTCCTTATTTTCAACGTTTCGGGAAATATATTAATCCCATCATCAGGAAATAGTTTTGATTGTTTTTAAAAAAAAAAAAAAAAAAAAAAAAAAAAAAAAAAAAAAAAAAAAAAAAAAAAAAAAAAAAAAAAAAAAAAAAAAAAAAAAAAAAAAAAAAAAAAAAAAAAAAAAAAAAAAAAAATAAAAATAAAAATAAAAAATAAAATAAAATGAAATAAAATATTAAATTAATTAAGTTGTAGTTTAAATGGGCCACTATCACTATTGAGAGAAGGTTTAAGAATAGAAATGTGGATGGATTCTAAGATTTTTAAATCTGTTGGATGGTTGGTTTGTTTATATAAGGGAGGAAGGGAATAGATTAGCATTGAAGTGTTTGATTAAAAAGGAAAATTCTTTATGGAGTTCTATGTAACTGGAAGTAAGGTGATAAGCTCTATGAATTAAAGTTTTAATGCTGTTGCATTTGTAGCTGAAGGGGACGTGGCTAAAAAAGTTAAGGGACAAATTTGAGAAAGTAGCTTTACGGTAAATATTTATATTATGATTTGTTGAGGTTTTTGTAATAAGAATATCGAGAAAAGGGAGGGCATTATCAACTTCTTTCTTTAGTAAATTTGATGTTGGTTAATTGATTGTTAAGGAAATTTAAGAAAGGCGTGATTTGGTGCTTATTGGAGAATAATAAGAACGTATCGTCCATATATCTTTTATAGTGGATAGTTTTAAAATTAAGAGGGGTGTTATTTAACCTGATGGATTCATAATATTTTAGATAAGAATTAGCTAATATGACGCTAAGGGGAGAGCCCATGGCTAGGGAAAGAAGTTTGCGTGTCGGAGGTTGCCAGATTTAAAAGTTCTTTAAATTCGCATTTAGAAAAGTTCATAAAGGGGCTTTGAGAACGAAAAATGTCATCGATTATAATGTTGATGGCTTCGGAGGTGGTGATATTGGTGTAAAGGGATTGGATATCGAAGCTGGTCATGTAAAAATTGTGTAAATTACTACAATTTACACAATTTTTACATGACCAGCTTCGATATCCAATCCCTTACACCAATATCCCCACCTCCGACGTAGTTATAATTTAAGTTGAAAGCGAACTATGTTCTCTCCAAAAGGAAAACGTTTGTGATTATAAATAACTTCACACAAAAGTCTCTTGTATAGGACTACTTATTAAATATTTTTATTAATATAAATTACTTAACTAGCAAAATAATTCCTTTCAAGTAGAAAGAGCTAAAAGACTTATTATACTATAATTGATTGACAGACAACACCGACAGTACAACGACTGAACAACATCTGAGTGACTTCTGATTACTCACTCTGACCACAGTATTAATGTAAATAGTATATACAGTAGGTCGAATGGATAGGGAGATTCATAGACAAAACGGGAATAAGCCCTTTTGCATTTGAGTTTAAATTCAAAGTTAACGACTATTTTCTAATGAAGTTCGTCTTAGAAAATTGCCAATTTTAAACATATAAGTTACCACGTCGTTAATTAAGCAATTTTTTGAACAAATATTAACGCTTTTCCTGTAAAACTTTCATCAAGAAAATAAATAAAAACAAATATATTTATTATTTTTGATTACCAAATTAAGTTTTTGATATTTAGGAAGCCATTTTAAATTTATTTTACTTTTTTTTAGCGGCAATAACATGGATTCCTAATTGTCCTAAATTTATAACATTGATCTGAATTCCTAAGTAATACTTTTACGAATGCTCTGACTATAAGTACCATGTTTTTATGCTTTAATTTTTCAGGAACATGTCGAGATCAGTGCTCTTTGCTTCGACCTCACTGCATGACTGTCTCGATGAACAAAATTGGAGAAAACTCTATCAATTGTACTATCTCGGACAAACCAGTGGTAGAGCTAAATTTGGAATTCAAGAAAAAAAGTATCACCTATGGACAATGTTAGATTTATCTATATATATATATATATATATATATATATATATATATATATATATATATATATATATATATATATATATATATATATATATATATATATATATATATATATATATATATATATATAGCTGGTCGGACTTGCGGACGTACTTCTTTGATTTCGAGTGGAATGATTTTTGCTTCCGTGGGAGGGGTCCCTCGGAGTGTGCTGAGCGCATAACCGAGGTGATTCTTTCTGGCATGGAGGCGTACATTCCATTTTCTTTCCCTTCTACTAAACCCAACAAACCTTGGTTTAACTCTACTTGTTCTCACGCTATCCGCCGCAGGGATGCTGCCTTCAGAGATTACCGTCGTCTTCAAGCTCCAGAAACTCACCCAACTTATATTTCTTTCCGGAATCGTGCAAAATCTATACTTCGTAACACCAAAAGCTCTTTTCTCCGTAACAAATGTAATAATCTTTCTAGTTCCTTTTCCTCACGCTCTTTCTGGCATTTTGCAAAAAATGTCAACTCTAATTTACCTTCTTTTAAGGCTGAACTCTTCGCTCAAACTTTTGCCTCTAATTCTACCTTAGGCGATTCCGGAGCTATTCCTCCTCCTTCAACTCCCTCCAACTCATTTATGCCTAACATTGTAATTTCTTCTAAAGATGTTATTTGTGTTCTCTCTGAGTTTAATACTAAGAAGACGTACGGTCCTGATAGTATTCCTCCTGTAGTTCTCAAAACTTGTGCTTCCAAGCTTGCACACTGCCTTGGTAAACTTTTTCGCCTTTTCCTTTCTACTTCAACCTTAATTCTTGCTGGAAACTTGCGCTCATTCAGCCTGTGCCGAAGAAGGGGGATCCCTCTCAACCCTCCATTATCGTCCCATTTCTTTGACCTCCGTTCTCTCTAAAGTTTTAGAATCAATCCTTAACAAGAAGATTTGAAAACATCTCAATTCTTCTAATCTTATCTCAGATGACCAGTATGGGTTTGGTAAGAAACGCTCTACTGGGGATCTTCTTTCCCTTCTCTCTGACTCTTGGTCCTCCGCTTCTCTGCATTTCGGTGAATCCTTTGCTGTCGCGCTAGACATATCGAAAGCCTTAGATAGAGTCTGGCACAAAGCTTTGATTTCAAAACTCCCCTCTTTCGGTATCTATCCTTCCCTCTGTGATCTTCTCTCTAATTTCTTTTCCGGTCGTTCTATAGTTGCTATTGTAGACAGACGGCCACTGTTCTTCCTTTAAACCTATTAACAGTGGTATTCCTTTTTAACACTTTTTCTACTTTTCATTAATGATTTTCTTTCTATTACTTCACCTCCTATCCACTCCTATGCTGATGACTCCACACTTCATTACTCCTTTCAGTTTGAAAGACGTCCATCCCAACAGCAATTATTAGACTCGAGAAGGGTAGCCTTGGAGCACTAACCTCTGATCTTTCACGTATTTTAAATTGGGGCAGAGAAAACACGGTTGTTTTCAATGCCCCAAAAACTCAGTTACTTCATCTCTCCACTCGACACAATCTTCCACACAACTATGATATCTTCTTCGAAAACACACAACTCAAACCTTCATCTGTTCTTAATATTCTTGGTGTTTCTTTTTCTCGTGATCTTTCTTGGAAAGATCACATTATTTCTCTCTCTAAAGAAGCCTCTAAGAGGTTGAGTGTTCTGAGGCGCCTTCAGAACTACTTCACGCCACCCCAGTTGCTTGCTCTGTATAGGGGTGTTGCTCATCCTTGTATGGAGTATGCTTCACACATCTAGGGTGGCTCCACTCATACAGTTCTTCTTAAGAAGGTGGAGTCTAGGACATTTCGTCTCATCAATTCTCCTGCTCTTACTAACTCTCTCCAATCTCTTTCTGCCCGTCGAATTGTTACGTCACTCTCTCTATACTATCGCTATTACAACGGACACTGCTCTTCTGAACTCTCTAGTCGCATACCTCCTCCATTGAGAAGAGCCCGGGCGACACGCCTTTCTACACAATCTCATCCTTTCTCTGTCCAACTTTCTGACCCCGGACTTAACCGCTATGCTCAATGTTACATATACTCTACAGGTAAAGTCTGAAACACACTCTATATCTGTTTTCCCAGCTTCCTTTGACTTGCATACTTTTAACGCCGTGTATCTGGACACGCCGGCCACCTTCTACCAGAATAGTATTTTTCCAACTCCGGTGGAATTCAGTAGGCCTCCGGCCTTTGCCCACCGGAGGAGATATAAATTTATATATATATATATATATATATATATATATATATATATATATATATATATATATATATATATATATATATATATATATATATATATATATATATATATATATATATATATATATATATATATATATATATATATATATATATATATATATATATATATATATATATATATATATATATATATATATATATATATATATATATATATATATATATATATATATATATATATATATATATATATATATATATATATATATATATATATATATATATATATATATATATATATATATATATATATATATATATATATATATATATATATATATATATATATATATATATATATATATACTATATATATATATATATATATATATATATATATATATATATATATATATATATATATATATATATATATATATATATATATATATATATATATATATATATATATATATATATATATATATATATGTATCTTTTGGCACTTTGATCGGGCTGACTGGGCGGCTTTGCGTTGCTTCTACGCTAACTATTCCTGGAGTGACTGCTTTGTCTCTGCAGACGCTTCGGTCTCTGCTGATAAGGTGGGGGCCGTAATCGTTGATGGGATGAACAGGTTCATTCCTTCTTCAACTAAATCTTTCTCTCCTCAAAATCCATGGTTCGATCGTGCTTGTTCTCGTGCCATTCAGGCTAGAGACATCGCGTATCGAGAGTGGAAAAATTCTCCTTCTCCTATCACTCTAGCTAATTTTCATTCAGCTCGGAATCGTTGCAGGGATATTCTTCGACGAGCAAAGCAGACTTTCACCAAACGAAGGTGTGCTGAGCTCCTAAATTCTCCTACTGAAAAATCTTTCTGGCCTCTTGCCAAAAACATCTCCAACAATTTCTGTAAATCTTCCTTTCCTCCTCTTATTCGCTCTGATGGTTCTGTTGCTAACACTCCAACTGAAAAGGCTAATCTATTCGGCCTCCTATTCTCCTCTAATTCTACCCTGGACGACTCCGACAATGCTCCTCCTACTTCTTCTCCTCTCAGATGTCCCATGCCTTTGCCTGTGATTTCATTTGATCAGGTGCATGGGCTTCTGAAGTCTATGAACGTTGGGAAGGCAAGCGGCCCGGATGGCATTCCTCCCCTAGTTTTAAGGGAGTGCGCCTCTGAGCTGGCTCCGTCCCTCGTTCAACTTTTCTCTCTATGTCTCAATACTAGTACTTTCCCTCAGTGTTGGAAGCGCGCATTAATCCAGCCCATTCCGAAGAAAGGTAGCCGCTCT
Organism: Armadillidium nasatum; assembly: GCA_009176605.1. Lineage (NCBI taxonomy): Eukaryota > Metazoa > Arthropoda > Malacostraca > Isopoda > Armadillidiidae > Armadillidium > Armadillidium nasatum. Next base: position 139 of record SEYY01009434.1, on the reverse strand, counting down.
GATTCTTCCAACTATCGCCCTATAGCTCTCACTTGTATTCTGTCTAAGATCTTTGAAACCTTTTTCAACTCTCACTTCTTAGATCATCTGGAATCTCATTCCCTTTCTTTCTGATCATCAGTATGGCTTCGACGTTCGA
>SEYY01009433.1:15000-17161 GCA_009176605.1 Armadillidium nasatum | reverse complement strand
TTTGCATTTGCGGACTAAATTTTTGAAAAAAATGTGCGCTTTTGCATTTGCGGACAAAGTTTTTAAAATTTGCGCTTTTGAGTTTGCGCTCTAAATTTTAAAATTTGCGCGCACCTCTGATATATATATATATATATATATATATATATATATATATATATATATATATATATATATATATATATATATATATATATATATATATATATATATATATATATATATATATATATATATATATATATATATATATATATATATATATATATATATATATATATATATATAAGAAAAGGAGCTTTCAAAATAAACTGAAAAGGAAAAGTAAATATTGAAAAAACAAGAAAAAAATCTTAATTTTCTTATATTTTGTTTGAAATTTTTTATTATTATTTGACTGATTGAGCTGAAATTTTCAGGGTATATGCATTTTTTCCCGAAGTTCTGAGTTCATTTCGAACATTTTTCTGAATCTATAACGGTTTGAAAGTTATTTGGACCCAAAGTTGAAAAAAAATGAATAGCGGGATCAAACCACTGGTCCACATGAGCTGAAAATTTAACTGAACAATCTTAGCCCCAATTTTTTGCATTATTGGGAACAGATTTTTGATATCACGTCTAGGAAAAAAGTTATAAGCAATTGAAAAAAAATTGCAAAAATCGTACCGTTCCGGAGAAAAAAAAAATTGTATTAAAAAAAAAAACGCTACCTACTAATTTTTATTTTATTTTTGGATATTGTTTAGAGGAGGAACAGGGCAACAATTTTTATTAGTGCATTATTAAAAGCCATTTGTTTGAAACGAAATATAACCTCTCAAACTTTGGGAATTTTTGAAATTTGGTCAAAAATGGACTTTTTTTTGAAGCTATATCTCAAAACCAACGAATCGCATCGAATAATATAGAAAAAAATTTGTAGCCCCATCCCTCTTCTCTATACCCACCAAAAATAAGAAATGTTATAGCTGTAGTTTTTTTTTTTTTTTTTTTTTAATTTTTTCCGAAAAAGTGGATTTAAAAGGAAAAAAAATTGTTTTTTGATAGATGGTCGGTTCTGGGCCTATAACATTTTTTTATAAATTTGGGAACAAAAGTCTGTTAGAAGCTTTTGTAGAACATAGAATTCTGAATATACAATCCAAATTTCAGATCATTCCAAAAATGGTTTGGACTCGTCATTCCTTTGAAATGGTCAAATTTGGACTTTTCTTTACCGGGAAAAAAAGCTACACACAGTGAAAATTTCAGGAGAATCTGCTGAAAATTAATTTTTTTTGAAACTGAATTCCTTTAGGTAAAATTTGCCTTTTCAACCCCGGCAGGTTAAACCCCGGTTTTCCTTCATTTTTAACCGGGGCCGGGGCCCGGGACCCCGGTCGGTACCTATATACAGGTATATATTACTGACAAATTCGTTCCGGTATTTATATTAAGAGAATTTGCCTTTTAATTTTTATTCCTATATTAAAAATTTTAAGCTTATTGCTTACTTGAGAGATTTAAAAATTTTTTTTAATGCATTCTCTGATTCTTTGATATACTATATATATATATATATATATATATATATATATATATATATATATATATATATATATATATATATATATATATATATATATATATATATATATATATATATATATATATATATATATATCAACAGGAAAATTATCCAGTCGACTCTTTTGAATTATTTTCAACAACAAATTGTGATTTTGAATTTGAAATTAAAGAGATTTTTGGTAGCGTTTTTTTCTCTCTTTCAGTGCTCTGTTGCAGGAATAATAACAAGTAATAACATAATAATAATAATAGCAATATATATATATATATATATATATATATATATATATATATATATATATATATATATATATATATATATATATATATATATATATATATATATATATATATATATATATATATATATATATATATATATATATATATATATATATATATATATATATATATATATATATATATATATATATATATATATATATATATATATATATATATATATATTATATATATATATATATATATATATATATATATATATATATATATATATATATATATATATATATATATATATATAATCTAATGCTCTATTTTATGATTAAAATGAACATTACTAATAGGT
>SEYY01009433.1:0-2500 GCA_009176605.1 Armadillidium nasatum | reverse complement strand
GTTTTCCACTTTTAATGATTAGTTTTAGTCCTTTAAATTAAGCTTTTATTATATTTATATATGTTTTTATATATTTATTTATATTTATATTAGTATTTTATATTATATTTAATTATATTACTTATCATATTTTGTCTAATATATTATTTAAGAGCTTTAAGAAAAACAGTGAAAATAGCCTCGTTCAAATTAACACAATGTGTGCAGACGACCAAAATTCGCAAGTTTTACGAATGCAGTTTCTTTTAGAGAAAATATTAAATAATCTTAATCTTTAAATATCTTTTAATCTTATCATTTATTTTAGCGAAACTTACAAGAAAGATGTGTTTTTATGTAAAGAATTTATTGAATAACTATTAAAGTTATTATTAGGCTTATATTTCATAATATTTTATTTATAATATATTTGTTGTTAATAAAAATAACTTGGTAAATAAATTAGTTAGTCCTTTTTAAAGAGAAAACGTTCAATTTATTAAGAATTGATTGTGAAATATTTTTGAGAAGATCATGAGAAAAGAGAACACCATTCTACATCATTCTGGATGAAGGACTATTTTCAGAAGACGAAAGGAGTATATCCCAGGTTGAATTCAAACGAACGAGGAAGGCAAGGAATCTGCTGTAGTAGCAGATAAAACCTCTAACTTGCTTGGTAATAAGCTTGTCTCTTCTGCCTGTTAATAGGTTGATATGAAAGACTGTAGGAGTCTTTCAATAAAGGGAGAGTTGGACTAAATCTTAGGCGTAAATACTTAAGGTTAAGTTTTGCTGTAATAGCATAACAATATTAGGCCAACGAGATTGAACGGAAATGTTCTTTCGGCTCTCAGATGTGCATGTTAATATGTCCATCTTTGATTGTAAGGATTGCATGTTAATATGCTTTTCTTTTAAGTGTTGCATGGAATGTGCCTCACATGCTGTAGATAACGAATTATAGAACCCTTACGTAACTCCGAAGAAAGCCTTATTGATTAATTGTCCATGCTACCATACCATTCATTTATTTATTTTGTAGTAATTATTATTTTTGTATCATTTGTTTATTATAGTAAATAATAAGAAAATCTCACTGAGTTTAATTTGCCACGCTATTGAGTCTAGTTCACAACCTTATTTTTATTTTTGGAAGTATTAAGGCACGAATACTTTTCATTGGGGCAGCGGTGTGAGACCTAAAATTGTTATTCATTATTACATACCACTTTTCATTGTTGGCAGCTTATTGGGACATCCGTTGGGACCTAGTAATTTTTTATTGATAACAGCTTAAGAGAGACCTTAATTCGTTGCGAGGACTTTTCATTGGCTTCAGACGGCAAGACTGGCTTTTAGTAGCAGTATTAAATATTATATTGTTTATAACTAGACTCTATATTAGCAAAGTGGCAATATAAGCGAATATTGTTGTTTAAAAATTGCAAGTTTTAAGTAGTTATATTAAAGAAAGAAAAAAAAAGAAGAAAAGAGAGAGAGAAGAGAAAAGAGGAAAGTTAAGAGAGAGATAATTTGGAAAGAAAAATATATATAGTTAACTAATAATTAATAATAATAATAGAGTATAAAGTTAAAATTGGTGTGAAGCAAAAAAAATATAAAAAATATATATATATTTATATATATATATATATATATATATATATATATATATATATATATATATAATATATATATATATATATATATATATATATATATATATATATATATATATATATATATATATATATATATATATATATATATATATAATATTATATATAAAAAAAAAAAAAAAAAAAAAAAAAATTAATTAATATATATAATATATATGGTTCAACCGCTTTTCATTCCTACATTTAATTTTTATAAAAGAATTTATGGATTCGGACAAGTTATTGTGAAGCTCAAAATGATTAAATATATATTTCAAAAATATATATTACGCATATATATATATATATATATATATATATATATATATATATATATATATATATATATATATATATATATATATATATATATATATATATATATATATATATATATATATATATATATATATATATATATATATATATATATATATATATAATAATAATAATAATAATAATAATAATTTAGATATCTAGCTCTTGGAAGCAAACCTAAATTGTGGTTTTATTGCGTGTATAAAAATTATTTTTTTTTTAAATTTATGTTACATTACATAGTTTGATCAGACTAAGTTGCGTTACGTTAGATTAAGCTTGTTTTAGGTTAGGTTAGGTTAGATTAGGTTAGAGTAAAGTTAGGTTAGGTTTTTAGTTAGGTTAGGTTAGGTTAGGTTAGGTTAGGTTAGGTTAGGTTAGGTTAGGTTAGGTTAGGTTAGGTTAGGTTAGGTTAGGTTAGTTTAGGTTAGGTTAGGTTAGGTTAAGGTTAGGTTAGGTTAGGTTAGGTTAATTTTGTTAGTTGTTAGGTTTTATAATAATAATAATGATAATAATAATAAAAAAATTAATTAATAATAAAA
>SEYY01009432.1:15000-20000 GCA_009176605.1 Armadillidium nasatum | reverse complement strand
AAAACCTCGTCACACTGTTTTAATTAAAAACTCAGCACACACACACACACATTATAAAGAAGAGCAAATCAGTATAATTTTTATATTATTTGTTTTATTATAAAAAAATTTTATATTTATTATAAAAGATTTTTCATATTTATCTTATCACTTTTATTTATCAAACATATTTAAATCAAATTCCAATTTATAAAACTTTTTGAGCTCTTTCCAAATGAAACCTGTCACGAATTTTTTATTAAACAATTAAATTGATATTATTTGTTTTATTTATAAGGCTGCCCATATATATATATATATATATATATATATATATATATATATATATATATATATAATATATATATATATATATTATAAAATAGTTGAAAATAAAGAACTCTTGTGAAAAGATATAGAAGTCTTTCCTGCTAAGATGTTGATCCAACTATATATATATATATATATATATATATATATATATATATATATATATATATATATATATATATATATATATATATATATTTTTTTTTTTTTTTTTTTTTTTTTTTTTTTTTTTTTTTTTTTTTTTTTAAAAAAAAAATTTCATTTTCTATCTTCATCATTCCTTTATTTAGATTACAAAATACACTTTTCTTTTTGCCTTCCCGTCTCTTTGTTTTTCTCTTTACATGTATCTCAGTCTGTCTGTCTGTCTGTCTGTCTGTCTGTCTGTCTGTCTGTTTCAAACATCAGCGAGTTCTCTTTTTCATTCCTTTTGAGATAAGTCCCTCGGAGACCATGACGACACTCAGAGTTTCAAACAGAACAAAAATTCAACTCATATTCTGACTCTTATTATTATGCTTCCTTTCTTTCATGTTATCTCTTCTTACACGATGATGATAATAATAATAATATTAATTCAGAGTCCGGAACATACATTTAAAGTACCTTATTATGATATCTACAAAACTGGGCCATAATAAGGCCAAAATGTTCGGCAGTATTTTTTTTTCATTATTTCCCATGAGAATGATATTTAATAATAAGAGAAAATATTACGTTTTTCTACTGTATTTTCTGTGATATATATATATATATATATATATATATATATATATATATATATATATATATATATATATATATATATATATATATATATATATATATATATATATATATATATATATATATATATATATATATATATATATATATATATATATATATATATATATATATATATATATATATATATATATATATATAATATAGTATATATATATAATATATATATATATATAATATATATATATATATAATATATATATATATATATATATAATATATATATTATATATATATATATATATATATATATATATATATATATATATATATATATATATATATATATATATATATATATATATATAATAAATTTAAAAATTAAAAAAAGAACAAGGAAAAAAACTAGTTCATTATTTTATATTTTTTTTTTTTTTTTTTTTAAAAAATATATTTTTTTGATATATGGTTTTATTGCAAAAAATTTTCTGAAAATAAAAAGAAAGTTTCATTTCAAAAGGTCAACTTCATTCCATCTCTTAAAAAAAAAAAAAAAAAAAAAAAAAAAAAAAAAAAAAAAAAAAAAAAAACTATAGGTCTATATATAAAAATAATAATATAAATAAAATATAATAATATAATATATTATTAATTATATATTTATATAATTATATTATATTATATATAATTTTAATATTAATAAAATTGCTTTTCTATATAATATATTTTTTTATTTGATTTATGAAGTAAATAATATTATGAAGTAGATGCGTTGCTCTGTTATTACCAGAATTTTTTTTAAAATCATTTTATATTGTCATACTTCAAGCTTTAATATTTCCAAAGAGACAAAATTATTTTTGGAACATGTCTCTGTTAATTGTACTGAAAACAAGAGAAAAAATTCTTTCTTGACACACTTCTAAATGTAATTTTATTTCAATTAGTATTGATTGTGAAGGTTGTTTTTAATATATATATATATATATATATATATATATATATATATATATTATATATATATATATATATATATATATTATATATATATATATATATATATATATATGTATATAATATATATATAATATATAATATATATGTATATATGCTTGAGGGCATCGGTTCGATCTCACTTAGGGATCCTAGGTATAGAGTAACTTGAAAGGTTCCCTCCTGAATAGGACAATGCCCGTGAGATGTGAACTTTATTTTAAAAAAAATAATAATAATAATAATAAAATACATAAATCTAACAAATATTTTTTAGCAAAGTCAAGATGTAAATTTATTTATAAGTCGAATGCATATTACTCAAGTTAAAGACTAAACATTGAAGTATCTTTTCTTTTTCTATTTAGTGGGATAAAAATTTGTGGAAAGTTTTCTTTTTATTTTTAAATTTTACATATCCCTGAAAAACTATTTAATTCTTCATTTATTTTCCACAAATCATATTTTCACTCTCCTTTGTTGGTTGCAAAATATAAATAAGTAATAAAAATTATTATTATTATTATTATTATTATTATTATTATTATTATTATTATTATTATTATTATTATTATTATTATTATTATTATTATTATTATTATTATTATTATTATTATTAATTATTATTATTATTATTATTATTATTATTTATTATTATTATTATTATTTATTATTATTATTATTATTATTATTATTATTATTATTATTATTATTATTATTATTATTATTATTATTATTATTATTATTATTATTATTATTATTATTATTATTATTATTATTATTATTATTATTATTATTATTATTATTATTATTATTATTATTATTATTATTGTTATTATTATTATCACTATTATTATCGCAATTATCATACATATAGCGTAATGAATAAAGAGAGTGAAGTTGATCCATGACATCTTACATATGGACTTATAATTTCCTCTGCATTTCCGAACGAATTTGCATATTATGATAGCAATTTCAAGAGACGTCGGGAACAGAATTTATTCGTATTTGAAGACGTAATACGCTTCTGAACTCTGAAAAATGAGGAAGCCTTTATCTTTACTCGACAATTTCTCCAATTTTTTAGTAAGATTTACTTAGGGTTTCGCCGTTTTATGGTTTTGTAAATAAAATGCAAGATTTTTTTAAAAAATATTGTATATAATATAATATATGATTTGTGTACATTATATAATATATATATATATATATATATATATATATATATATATATATATATATATATATATATATATATATATATATATATATATATATATATATATATATATAGTAAATATTCGCATCAACATCTGTAATGAATAGCATATGTTTATGCTTGTTTATAGCAACTCTCATTCGTATTTTAATTACAGAATATTTACCTAATTATAATTATAAGTGATTATATCTAAAAAGCTTAAATATATGTTTTGTTTTTTCAATTTTAAGATTCTATTTTCGGTAGCACAGTTATACCGTTAATTCTGATATGATAGAAAGACAAGAGGAAAACTTTAGTTCGGGAAAACTTTTCAGAACATAGAGAAAAAAATTTTCATGTTTGAAATCTGAAACTGGACCCAAATTCTCTACAGTCCAAATTGTCGACACTTTTTGTCGACCATTCTTCTTTTCAGTTTGAACTGTCTACGATTTGGCCATACTTTAAAATAATTGTGTCGACTGTTTGATCAACATTGTATTTTTTTAATTGATACAATATCGTATTTTAGTTTTTATCGATATTCAGTATTATTATCATTATTTTAGTTTTTATCGATTTGTAAGCCATTTATTATCATTCTTGTAATTATTATTAGTAAATTAACAAATGTATGGCACAAATTTACTTCTCAATAGTCACGTTGAAGAAACAATTTGAAGATCTTCAAATAATTGGAGTCGCTCTTCATTAAGAGTCTCAAACAGACTCTTGACAATGATGATTTCCTTTCCTATTTGATAATAATTTCCCACTGGAATGATTTTAGACTAAATTATATGGGATTCTTTTTATATATATTATCACTTATTTATTACACATAAGAACACATAAAAAATAGATAAATAAATAAATGAATCCAAAAATTTATCTCATAAAATTTAATTTTTTGCTAAAAATTTGGTTAAAACTTTTATTCAGATATTATGAAAATTTTTAAATTTTCATTAATGAAAAGTAATGACTTTAAAAGTGTAAATTTAGGAATAGAGTTAAAAATTGAAACGAAATGAAATATTTCCATAATTTTATCTAAATACATTTCACTTCATTTCTAAAAAAATTTCATAATTTGAAAAATTTATATTTTTATCTATAAAAATCAAACTCTATAATTATACAAGCTTTATAATTTGATTTTCTATCATTATTTTTTTTTTTTTGGAAATTAATTTTGTTGTAATATATGTTATCATCTGTTGAATTTATAGTAAATTAAAAGAAATGATAGTTTAAGCATTGGGTTAGTTCTTATTAAGATTCACAAATATAATTTTAAAAATTAATAATATATATATATATATATATATATATATATATATATATATATATATATATATATATATATATATATATATATATATATATATATATATATATATATATATATATAATATATATATATTATATATATATATATATATATATATATATATATATATATATATATATATATATATATATATATATATATATATATATATATATATATATATATATATATATATATATATATATATATATATATATATATATATATATATATATATATATATAATATATATATATATACATATATATATTGTTGGAAAGGAGATGCTAGTTGTGTTTCTGTTCAATTTTTTTGATTAGTATGGACTTTGAATTAGTAGGAATGAATAATAAGGCTTGAACCGATTTGTGGAAAGTTTTGACACCATAACGTTTGTAATGAAATTCCTTCCAACAAATATTTGCATTACAG
>SEYY01009432.1:0-7500 GCA_009176605.1 Armadillidium nasatum | reverse complement strand
GCTTTTCTTTGTGAAGCTGAAGCTTTTCTTTGTGAAGCTGAAGCTTTTCTTTGTGAAGCTGAAGCTTTTCTTCGTGAAGCTGAAGCTTTTCTTTGTGAAGCTGAAGCTTTTCTTTGTGAAGCTGAAGCTTTTCTTTGTGAAGCTGAAGCTTTTCTTTGTGAAGCTGAAGCTTTTTTTGTGAAGCTGAAGCTTTTCTTTTGTGAAGCTGAAGCTTTTCTTTGTGAAGCTGAAGCTTTTCTTTGTGAAGCTGAAGCTTTTCTTTGTTGAAGCTGAAGCTTTTCTTTGTGAAGCTGAAGCTTTTGAAGCTATTTTTTGTGAAGCTGAAGCTTTTCTTTGTGAAGCTGAAGCTTTTCTTCGTGAAGCTGAAGCTTTTCTTTGTGAAGCTGAAGCTTTTCTTTGTGAAGCTGAAGCTTTTCTTTGTGAAGCTGAAGCTTTTCTTTGTGAAGCTGAAGCTTTTCTTTGTGAAGCTGAAGCTTTTCTTTGTGAAGCTGAAGCTTTTCTTTGTGAAGCTGAAGCTTTTTCTTTGTGAAGCTGAAGCTTTTTTTGTGAAGCTGAAGCTTTTCTTTGTGAAGCTGAAAGCTTTTCTTTGTGAAGCTGAAGCTTTTCTTTGTGAAGCTGAAGCTTTTCTTTCGTGAAGCTGAAGCTTTTCTTTGTGAAGCTGAAGCTTTTCTTCGTGAAGCTGAAGCTTTTCTTTGTGAAGCTGAAGCTTTTCTTTTTGAAGCTGAAGCTTTTCTTTGTGAAGCTGAAGCTTTTCTTTGTGAAGCTGAAGCTTTTCTTTGTGAAGCTGAAGCTTTTCTTTGTGAAGCTGAAGCTTTTCTTCTTGTGAAGCTGAAGCTTTTCTTTGTGAAGCTGAAGCTTTTCTTTGTGAAGCTGAAGCTTTTTTTTTTTTTTTTTTTTGAATTTTTTTTTGAAGCTTTTCTTTGTGAAGCTGAAGCTTTTCTTTGTGAAGCTGAAGCTTTTCTTTGTGAAAGCTGAAGCTTTTCTTTGTGAAGCTGAAGCTTTTCTTTGTGAAGCTGAAGCTTTTCTTTGTGAAGCTGAAAGCTTTTCTTTGTTGAAGCTGAAGCTTTTCTTTGTGAAGCTGAAGCTTTTCTTTGTGAAGCTGAAGCTTTTCTTTGTGAAGCTGAAGCTGAAGCTTTTCTTTGTGAAGCTGAAGCTTTTCTTTGTGAAGCTGAAGCTTTTTTTGTGAAGCTGAAGCTTTTCTTTGTGAAGCTGAAGCTTTTCTTTGTGAAGCTGAAGCTTTTCTTTGTGAAGCTGAAGCTTTTCTTTGTGAAGCTGAAGCTTTTTCTTGTGAAGCTGAAGCTTTTCTTTGTGAAGCTGAAGCTTTTCTTTTGTGAAGCTGAAGCTTTTCTTTGTGAAGCTGAAGCTTTTCTTTGTGAAGCTGAAGCTTTTCTTTGTGAAGCTGAAGCTTTTCTTTTGTGAAGCTGAAGCTTTTCTTTGTGAAGCTGAAGCTTTTCTTTGTGAAGCTGAAGCTTTTTTTTTTTTTTTTTTTTTTTTTTTTTTTTTTTTTTTTTTTTTTTTTTTTTTTTTTTTTGAAGCTGAAGCTTTTTTTTGTGAAGCTGAAGCTTTTCTTTGTGAAGCTGAAGCTTTTCTTTGTGAAGCTGAAGCTTTTCTTTTGTGAAGCTGAAGCTTTTCTTTGTGAAGCTGAAGCTTTTCTTTGTGAAGCTGAAGCTTTTCTTTGTGAAGCTTTTTTTTTTTTTTTTTTTTTTTTTTTTTTTTTTTTTTTTTTTTTTTTTTTTTTTTTTTTGTGAAGCTGAAGCTTTTCTTTGTGAAGCTGAAGCTTTTCTTTGTGAAGCTGAAGCTTTTCTTTGTGAAGCTGAAGAAGCTTTTCTTTGTGAAGCTGAAGCTTTTCTTTGTGAAGCTGAAGCTTTTCTTTGTGAAGCTGAAGCTTTTCTTTTTGAAGCTGAAGCTTTTCTTTGTGAAGCTGAAGCTTTTCTTTTTGAAGCTGAAGCTTTTCTTTTTGAAGCTGAAGCTTTTTTTTGTGAAGCTGAAGCTTTTCTTTGTGAAGCTGAAGCTTTTCTTTGTGAAGCTGAAGCTTTTCTTTGTGAAGCTGAAGAAGCTTTTCTTTGTGAAGCTGAAGCTTTTCTTTGTGAAGCTGAAGCTTTTCTTTGTGAAGCTGAAGCTTTTCTTTGTGAAGCTGAAGCTTTTTTTCTTTGAAGCTGAAGCTTTTCTTTGTGAAGCTGAAGCTTTTCTTTGTGAAGCTGAAGCTTTTCTTTTTGAAGCTGAAGCTTTTCTTTGTGAAGCTGAAAGCTTTTCTTTGTGAAGCTGAAGCTTTTCTTTGTGAAGCTGAAGCTTTTCTTTTTGTGAAGCTGAAGCTTTTTCTTTGTGAAGCTGAAGCTTTTCTTTGTGAAGCTGAAGCTTTTCTTTGTGAAGCTGAAGCTTTTCTTTGTGAAGCTGAAGCTTTTCTTTGTGAAGCTGAAGCTTTTCTTTGTGAAGCTGAAGCTTTTTTTTGTGAAGCTGAAGCTTTTCTTTTGTGAAGCTTTGTGAAGCTGAAGCTTTTTTTGTGAAGCTGAAGCTTTTCTTTGTGAAGCTGAAGCTTTTCTTTGTTGAAGCTGAAGCTTTTCTTTGTGAAGCTGAAGCTTTTCTTTGTGAAGCTGAAGCTTTTCTTTGTGAAGCTGAAGCTTTTCTTTGTGAAGCTGAAGCTTTTCTTTGTGAAAGCTGAAGCTTTTCTTTGTGAAGCTGAAGCTTTTCTTTGTGAAGCTGAAGCTTTTCTTCGTGAAGCTGAAGCTTTTCTTTGTGAAGCTGAAGCTTTTTTTTTTGAAGCTGAAGCTTTTCTTTGTGAAGCTGAAGCTTTTCTTTGTGAAGCTGAAGCTTTTCTTTGTGAATGAAGCTGAAGCTTTTCTTTGTGAAGCTGAAGCTTTTCTTTGTGAAGCTGAAGCTTTTCTTTGTGAAGCTGAAGCTTTTCTTTGTGAAGCTGAAGCTTTTCTTCGTGAAGCTGAAGCTTTTCTTTTGAAGCTGAAGCTTTTCTTTGTGAAGCTGAAGCTTTTCTTTGTGAAGCTGAAGCTTTTCTTTGTGAAGCTGAAGCTTTTCTTTGTGAAGCTGAAGCTTTTCTTTGTGAAGCTGAAGCTTTTCTTTGTGAAGCTGAAGCTTTTCTTTGTGAATCTGAAGCTTTTCTTTGTGAAGCTGAAGCTTTTCTTTGTGAAGCTGAAGCTTTTCTTTGTGAAGCTGAAGCTTTTCTTTGTGAAGCTGAAGCTTTTCTTTGTGAAGCTGAAGCTTTTCTTTCGTGAAGCTGAAGCTTTTCTTTGTGAAGCTGAAGCTTTTCTTTTTGAAGCTGAAGCTTTTTCTTTGTGAAGCTGAAGCTTTTCTTTGTGAAGCTGAAGCTTTTTTTTTTTTTTTTTTTTTTTTTTTTTTTTTTTGTGAAGCTGAAGCTTTTCTTTGTGAAGCTGAAGCTTTTCTTTGTGAAGCTGAAGCTTTTCTTTGTGAAGCTGAAGCTTTTCTTTGTGAAGCTGAAGCTTTTCTTTCGTGAAGCTGAAGCTTTTCTTTGTGAAGCTTTTCTTTTGAAGCTGAAGCTTTTCTTTGTGAAGCTGAAGCTTTTCTTTGTGAAGCTGAAGCTTTTCTTTGTGAAGCTGAAGCTTTTCTTTTTGAAGCTGAAGCTTTTCTTTCGTGAAGCTGAAGCTTTTCTTTGTGAAGCTGAAGCTTTTCTTTGTGAAGCTGAAGCTTTTCTTTGTGAAGCTGAAGCTTTTTTCTTTGTGAAGCTGAAGCTTTTCTTTGTGAAGCTGAAGCTTTTCTTTGTGAAGCTGAAGCTTTCTTTGTGAAGCTGAAGCTTTTGAAGCTTTGAAGCTTTTTTTGTGAAGCTGAAGCTTTTCTTTGTGAAGCTGAAGCTTTTCTTCGTGAAGCTGAAGCTTTTCTTTGTGAAGCTGAAGCTTTTCTTTGTGAAGCTGAAGCTTTTCTTTGTTGAAGCTGAAGCTTTTCTTTGTGAAGCTGAAGCTTTTCTTTGTGAAGCTGAAAGCTTTTGAAGCTTTTCTTTGTGAAGCTGAAGCTTTTCTTTGTGAAGCTGAAGCTTTTCTTTGTGAAGCTGAAGCTTTTTCTTTTGTGAAGCTGAAGCTTTTCTTTGTGAAGCTGAAGCTTTTCTTTGTGAAGCTGAAGCTTTTCTTTGTGAAGCTGAAGCTTTTCTTCGTGAAGCTGAAGCTTTTCTTTGTGAAGCTGAAGCTTTTCTTTGTGAAGCTGAAGCTTTTCTTTGTGAAGCTGAAGCTTTTCTTTGTGAAGCTGAAGCTTTTCTTTGTGAAGCTGAAGCTTTTGTTTGTGAAGCTGAAGCTTTTCTTTGTGAAGCTGAAGCTTTTTTTGTGAAGCTGAAGCTTTTCTTTTTGAAGCTGAAGCTTTTCTTTTGTGAAGCTGAAGCTTTTTCTTTGTGAAGCTGAAGCTTTTCTTTGTGAAGCTGAAGCTTTTCTTTGTGAAGCTGAAGCTTTTCTTTGTGAAGCTGAAGCTTTTCTTTGTGAAGCTGAAGCTTTTCTTTGTGAAGCTGAAGCTTTTCTTTGTGAAGCTGAAGCTTTTCTTTTGTGAAGCTGAAGCTTTTCTTTGTGAAGCTGAAGCTTTTCTTTTTGAAGCTGAAGCTTTTCTTTGTGAAGCTGAAGCTTTTCTTTGTGAAGCTGAAGCTTTTCTTTTGTGAAGCTGAAGCTTTTTCTTTGTGAAGCTGAAGCTTTTCTTTGTGAAGCTGAAGCTTTTCTTTGTGAAGCTGAAGCTTTTCTTTGTGAAGCTGAAGCTTTTGAAGCTTTTCTTTGTGAAGCTGAAGCTTTTCTTTGTGAAGCTGAAGCTGAAGCTTTTCTTTGTGAAGCTGAAGCTTTTCTTTGTGAAGCTGAAGCTTTTCTTTGTGAAGCTGAAGCTTTTCTTTGTGAAGCTGAAAGCTTTTCTTTGTGAAGCTGAAGCTTTGCTTCGTGAAGCTGAAGCTTTTCTTTGTGAAGCTGAAGCTTTTCTTTGTGAAGCTTTTCTTTTGAAGCTGAAGCTTTTCTTTGTGAAGCTGAAGCTTTTCTTTGTGAAGCTGAAGCTTTTCTTTGTGAAGCTGAAGCTTTTCTTTGTGAAGCTGAAGCTTTTCTTTTGTGAAGCTGAAGCTTTTCTTTTGTGAAGCTGAAGCTTTTCTTTGTGAAGCTGAAGCTTTTCTTTGTGAAGCTGAAGCTTTTTTTGTGAAGCTGAAGCTTTTCTTTGTGAAGCTTTTCTTTGTGAAGCTGAAGCTTTTCTTTGTGAAGCTGAAGCTTTTTTTTTGTGAAGCTGAAGCTTTTCTTTGTGAAGCTGAAGCTTTTCTTTGTGAAGCTGAAGCTTTTCTTTGTGAAGCTGAAGCTTTTCTTTGTGAAGCTGAAGCTTTTCTTTGTGAAGCTGAAGCTTTTCTTTGTGAAGCTGAAGCTTTTCTTTGTGAAGCTGAAGCTTTTCTTTGTGAAGCTGAAGCTTTTCTTTTTGAAGCTGAAGCTTTTCTTTGTGAAGCTGAAGCTTTTCTTTGTGAAGCTGAAGCTTTTCTTTTGTGAAGCTGAAGCTTTTTTTTTTTTGTGAAGCTGAAGCTTTTCTTTGTGAAGCTGAAGCTTTTCTTTTTGAAGCTGAAGCTTTTCTTTGTGAAGCTGAAGCTTTTCTTTGTGAAGCTGAAGCTTTTTTTGTGAAGCTGAAGCTTTTCTTTGTGAAGCTGAAGCTTTTCTTTGTTGAAGCTGAAGCTTTTCTTTGTGAAGCTGAAGCTTTTCTTCGTGAAGCTGAAGCTTTTCTTTGTGAAGCTGAAGCTTTTCTTTGTGAAGCTGAAGCTTTTCTTTGTGAAGCTGAAGCTTTTCTTTGTGAAGCTGAAGCTTTTCTTTGTGAAGCTGAAGCTTTTCTTTTTGAAGCTGAAGCTTTTCTTTGTGAAGCTGAAGCTTTTCTTTGTGAAGCTGAAGCTTTTTCTTTGTGAAGCTGAAGCTTTTCTTTGTGAAGCTGAAGCTTTTCTTTGTGAAGCTGAAGCTTTTTTTGTGAAGCTGAAGCTTTTCTTTTTGAAGCTGAAGCTTTTCTTTGTGAAGCTGAAGCTTTTCTTTGTGAAGCTGAAGCTTTTCTTTGTGAAGCTGAAGCTTTTCTTTGTGAAGCTGAAGCTGAAGCTTTTCTTTGTGAAGCTGAAGCTTTTCTTTGTGAAGCTGAAGCTTTTGAAGCTTTTTGAAGCTGAAGCTTTTCTTTGTGAAGCTGAAGCTTTTCTTTGTGAAGCTGAAGCTTTTCTTTGTGAAGCTGAAGCTTTTCTTTGTGAAGCTGAAGCTTTTCTTTGTGAAGCTGAAGCTTTTCTTTGTGAAGCTGAAGCTTTTTTTTGTGAAGCTGAAGCTTTTTTGTGAAGCTGAAGCTTTTTTCTTTGTGAAGCTGAAGCTTTTTCTTTGTGAAGCTGAAGCTTTTCTTTGTGAAGCTGAAGCTTTTCTTTTGTGAAGCTGAAGCTTTTCTTTGTGAAGCTGAAGCTTTTCTTTGTGAAGCTGAAGCTTTTCTTTGTGAAGCTGAAGCTTTTTCTTTGTGAAGCTGAAGCTTTTCTTTTGTGAAGCTGAAGCTTTTCTTTGTTGAAGCTGAAGCTTTTCTTTGTGAAGCTGAAGCTTTTCTTTGTGAAGCTGAAGCTTTTCTTTGTGAAGCTGAAGCTTTTCTTCGTGAAGCTGAAGCTTTTCTTTGTGAAGCTGAAGCTTTTCTTTGTGAAGCTGAAGCTTTTCTTTGTGAAGAAGCTGAAGCTTTTCTTTGTGAAGCTGAAGCTTTTCTTTTTGAAGCTGAAGCTTTTTTTTTTTTTTTTTTTTTTTTTTTTTTTTTTTTTTTTTTTTTTGAAGCTTTTCTTTTTTGAAGCTGAAGCTTTTCTTTGTGAAGCTGAAGCTTTTCTTTGTGAAGCTGAAGCTTTTCTATGCTGAAGCTTTTCTTTGTGAAGCTGAAGCTTTTCTTTGTGAAGCTGAAGCTTTTCTTTGTGAAGCTGAAGCTTTTCTTTGTGAAGCTGAAGCTTTTTTTTCTGTGAAGCTGAAGCTTTTCTTTGTGAAGCTGAAGCTTTTCTTTGTGAAGCTGAAGCTTTTCTTTTTGAAGCTTTTCTTTGTGAAGCTGAAGCTTTTCTTTGTGAAGCTGAAGCTTTTCTTTGTGAAGCTGAAGCTTTTCTTTGTGAAGCTGAAGCTTTTTTTGTGAAGCTGAAGCTTTTCTTTTGAAGCTGAAGCTTTTCTTTGTGAAGCTGAAGCTTTTTTTTTGTGAAGCTGAAGCTTTTCTTTGTGAAGCTGAAGCTTTTCTTTGTGAAGCTGAAAGCTTTTCTTTGTGAAGCTGAAGCTTTTCTTTGTGAAGCTGAAGCTTTTCTTTTGAAGCTTTTTTTGTGAAGCTGAAGCTTTTCTTTGTGAAGCTGAAGCTTTTCTTTTGTGAAGCTGAAGCTTTTCTTTGTGAAGCTGAAAGCTTTTCTTTGTGAAGCTGAAGCTTTTCTTTGTGAAGCTGAAGCTTTTCTTTGTGAAGCTGAAGCTTTTTTTCTTTGTGAAGCTGAAGCTTTTTTTTTGTGAAGCTGAAGCTTTTCTTTGTGAAGCTGAAGCTTTTCTTTGTGAAGCTGAAGCTTTTTCTTTGTGAAGCTGAAGCTTT
>SEYY01009431.1:50000-53243 GCA_009176605.1 Armadillidium nasatum | reverse complement strand
TATATATATATATATATATATATATATATATATATATATATATATATATATATATATATATATATATATATATATATATATATATATATATATATATATATATATATATATATATATATATATATATATATATATATATATATATATATATATATATATATATATATATATATATATATATATATATATATATATATATATATATATATATATATATATATATATATATATATATATATATATATATATATATATATATATATATATATATATATATATATATATATATATATATATATATATATATATATATATATATATATATATATATATATATATATATATATATATATATATATATATATATATATATATATATATATATATATATATATATATATATATATATATATATATATATATATATATATATATATATATATATATATATATATATATATATATATATATATATATATATATATATAATATATATATATATATATATATATATATATATATATATATATATTATATATATATATATTAATATATATATATATATATATATATATATATATATATATATATATATATATATATATATATATATATATATATATATATATATATATATATATATATATATATATATATATAATATATATATATATATATATATCAAATTTTTAAATTGCAAAAGTAATTGCAATTTCGGAAGTTTTCGCCTGTTGCTTCTATTATTATTAATATTATCATAATTACTGTGGTATTAATGTTTTTTAAATGAAAGAAAATGTAAGACTTAATTATTATTATTTAAAAACGAAAAAACAACGATTTTGAACCTTAAGAATAACAATGATATAGTCATTAAACGCCCAGATAAAGGAGGTGGTGTTGTAATTCTAAACAGATCTGATTATGAAGACAAACTCCAAGCTATGCTCAATGACACTACTAAATTTAAAATAACCTCTGACAAAACTAACAGTGCAACTAAAAACAATATAAATAGAATTGCATATGAAATAAAAAATAAAACAATTCAGAATAAGATCAAAAGAATCGGCTTCTATAATTTAGGTCATATATATGGATTACCTAAAATACACAAAAACCCGGAAAACCCAACCCTTAAGACCAGTAATATCTATGTGTGGCACAGTTACACATGAAATTGCCCAATACCTCAACAGTATTATTAGACCATATTTAAATAATTCTTTTATAGTTAAATCAAATAATGAGACTTTATGTAAATTATCAAATCTGAAACTTGGAGACTCAGATGTATTCGCTTCACTTGATGTAGAATCGTTGTTTACAAATGTACCAGTTCTTGAACTATTGATATAATAATTAATAATGTTTATCACTCAAATACTATGTCACCTCCAGAAATATCGGAACAAAATATGAGGAACCTTTTATTGATTTGCTGTACACAAACACCATTTAAATTTAAAGAAAATATATACCTACAAATTGCTGGAGTGTCAATGGGCTCGCCACTTGGACCAACGTTTGCCGACTTCTACATGGCTAATCTTGAAAATAAAATTCTGAGTGAAATAACAATTTTAACCCAGTATTTTACATAAGATATGTTGATGACACCCTTACTGTCTTTAAGAACTTAAATAACATACATCAATTTATCAACAGATTACAAGAGTTATCATGTTTGAAATTTACTTATGAAACAGGCATCAATAATACTATTAATTTTTTAGATATTAAAATCACTGTAAATCATGATGGAACATTGTCTACGGGAATACATGTCAAACCCACTGACAATGGCATGTATATGAACTATGGGTCCTACTCACCTAATATTTATAAAAACTCTATTGTTAAAACTCTAGTTTACCGAGCATATAACATTTGCTCTGATTGGACATCATTCAACAAAGAAATCACTCGCATTAGACAAAATTTAGTTAACTGTGACCATCCACAATATTTGATTGAGAACCTAATAAACAGAACCCTTTCGAAATTATACATTAAAGAAAATAATGATAACCAAAAGAACCAAATAAAATTTTTTTTAAAACTCAAAATGCTAACGATTTTGATAAAGAAGAAAAGTGCCTGCGTAATATTCTGAACACTCACATAAAACCAATAGATAATAACAACAAGATCAAAGTCAGACTTTATCACAAGTCTAAATAGCTGTCTTCTTCCTTCAGTACAAGAGATGCTCCAGACGACAACCACCATGTTGTATACCAATTTAACTGCCCTGAGTCTGACTGTACGTCGACATATATTGGTTATACGACAAATAAATTGTCGGATAGGGCATATCAGCACCGCTTCAAGCCTAGTAAGATCTTTGCCAATTTTGACACAGCGCATGGTATGTCAACTATACCTAATATTTCTAAACATTTTATAGCATTATATAGGTAGTGTGAAGTGCAAAAATTGAAAATAGCGGAGGCATTTTACATTAAGAACCGTAGACCTGATATTAATATAAAATTTAATGAATTGTCAATGAAACTTAATATTATTTGAATTGATTAATTGCAAAATGCATGCTTTAAATTTAAATCACACTCATTCATTATTGAAAGAACTTCCTCTGAAGATGTCTCAAGTGCAGAGACGAAACGCGTCAGGAGAATATAATAAATATACTTTCTACTTCTGCTGTAGATTGTTCTCAAGAATAATTTTAAAGAAGTTAAACTATATTCAAAAATAGCTATTTAGAAATTTGGAATCCAAATGTAGATCCTTTATTATTAATATTGTTATTATTATTAATTTTTATTATTATTGCTAATAATATTATTATTATTTTGAATATTATTATTATCATCATTATTATTAATAATATTAATAATTATAATATTAATAATAATATTGGTATTATTAATTATAGTATTAGAATATCATTATTAGGTATCTTATTATTTTACTATTACAATTATTATTATTATTATTATTATTATTATTATTATTATTATTATTATTATTATTATTATTATTATTATTGTTATTATTATTTTTTCATTACCTTTTTTATTATTATTTTTGTATTTATTATCATTATTATTATTATTAACTAATTAAGTAATAAATTAATTAAAAGTATTAAAACTGAAATAATATTCTTACTAAAAGACAAGCTTCATTACATCTTTGAAGAATAAAACAACTAAATTGTTTTATTTTTTCACAAATATTAAACAAATATTTATTTATTCATTGTAACTTATATTC
>SEYY01009431.1:42500-45000 GCA_009176605.1 Armadillidium nasatum | reverse complement strand
GTGATTTTGTCATCTTTGAAGTATCAGGCAAAGGGAAGAAATGCTAACTGACATTGTAGCTGGGGAGATCTAAGGAAATTTATTGTATATATATATATATATATATATATATATATATATATATATATATATATATATATATATATATATATATATATATATATATATATATATATATATATATATATATATATATATATATATATAGTATGAAAGATCAGACGCTTACATGGACTTCACTAGAACTGGGAAGTTTAATCTAAACTTTGACAAATGAAGGTTCGATATGAGCAGATACACGGCTTTTGAAAATATTTTCGTAGAAAACGGACAAAAAAGAAGAAGGAAGTGTGTCTCACACTGTATCAATAATGTAGATTAAAATAAGCACAGTGGTTTAATTTGGGGAAATAAGTGAATGAAAAAATGTATGAATGAAGCTGAGTAGCTTTCCTCATTGAAAACGTTAGGTGATTATAGAGCTCAGAAGAACAATAGCAAAGGATTGAGGACTGTGATGCATATCCCATAAAAGGTCGAATATCACCACAAATTGGAGTGTTATAAAGAAATTCAAAGATCTCATAGAACATATAATCTCAAAGAAGCTCTTTGAGTGAGAGAAATAATGCGACTCTTGCAGAGTAGATCGCGAGGAACCAAAACACCAGAAATATTAAGAAAAAGGAAGGTTAAATTTGTGGAATGTAAAAGGTGTCATAATTATGTGGAAAATTTTGTTAAAGTAGGTTGATAAATGTACTGAGTTTCTGACGTATTGAAGAGAATCATGCTCTCTCTGCTTCAATGATAACTGTGTGAAAGATTAGAGGTCATTTGCTTCAAGGCCTTCCTCCTAGAAAAGATAATTTGAAGTAGTGAAAAGGGAAAAGAATAATGCATGATAGAATCGTCAGCTTGAAGTGAAAATAATAATAATAATGTATGGTAGAATCGTCAGCTTAACAGAGGATAGGTCTTAATAGAGAAAAGGTATCGATGAAAATTAAAAGAATAGTTAGGGATTGGACACAACCCTATTATTAGATTTTAATTAAAAAATATTGCTGTCTGAAGTAGCTGCAGTAAAAAAAAAAAAAAAAAAAAAAAAAAAAAAAAAAAAAAAAACAGATTATAAGTCAGAGAGAAGATTACGCAAAGAAGGATATATACAGAATCAGGGGGCATAAAAATCAAAGTTTTGGCCAAGACCTTGTTAAAGTCTTTCGAAATGTCTTATTCTACCACATAGAAAATGGGGCTCTGCCCATGAACTATGGCGATAAGTAAAAATAAGATTAATCGAAATGCCAAAGAAATAAAAGATTAGAAAAAATCACCAGTAGACAGTTCCCTACGAAAGTAATTCTGATGATTAGAAACAAAATTATGAAAATTAAGGTGTTTTCAATTCTTTCTATTAAGGATAGATTTGAAAACTTTAGGGAGAACAGAATTTAAAGCAATTAGGCAATAATTACAGGGCTGAAAGAGATCCCCTTTTTCCACCCAGGTTGAATGAGCTCTCACTTCTAGTGAGAACAGATGTTTAAAGTGGAAAGGTAAAAAGCGAAACAGATATCAGAGAGCGGAAATAACATATTAAAAAGAAATTACTATGAGTCGGATAAAAGCTGAAAAGTATAAACAACTCTTGTTTAGTCTAAAATAGAATTTAGCATTAACGGAAGTCGGAAAGACATTTGTGCAGTGCAGGGAAAGAGGAATAATCAAAGATAGAGCTAACATATTTTGCAAACATACAGAAAAAGCCTAAGGAAGAGAGTTAGAAAAGCGTTACTTTTTCCACCGAGTAAAACGTTTTCACTGTTACGGATAGTAGAATTTGGCCTATTTCGGAATGAAATATAAAACAGGCTAGTTTCTGGATTTTAAAAACGATTATGTTTCCTCAAGGCAAAACCCTGCTGCGAATAGCACGAGAACAAACTGAGTTAATCAAGTTTAATTAGTTTCCTGAAAAGATATAATATGAAATATACATCTCAGTAAAAAACTCTGCAAAACTCTGAAGCGTTATTTAATTAGTAGATGCAAGACCATTTGGCAACCCAGAAGTGCCGAAAACGTTTCCTTTTTACGGAATTAGGCCTTTTTGAAGACTTGAAAGATAAAAGAAGACTCAAAGCTATGAAGTTAATATGAGAAACCAAAAGGTTTAAAGTGTTTAATAGAAAGAGGAGAATATCAGAGGTTAGAATACAGTCAAGTATGTTAGGCACACCTCCATCATGATTTTTTATTCTCTACAATATTTTAAATAATTGAACTTTGAAAATGATGAGCGACAATGGAAACCTTATTTAAATATTTCTCATTGAAATTAAAATGAGTATGAAAGCTAAAAATGAGGAGTGGGTTAGTGTGCTTATATAATTTAAAATCCTTATGGTGATACTAATGAGAGTCTGCATCACATTTACTGAGTCGCTCCCATATTTTGAGTAATTGAATTTTGAAAATGATGAGCAAAAATATA